>PVKS010005638.1:0-83706 GCA_004027875.1 Aplodontia rufa | reverse complement strand
CAAAAAAAAAACAAAAAAAAACCAACCCTTTTATTTAAAAAAAATTATTTTGAGATTCTTTATTGAACATGACACATATACATAAAATAGTATCAATTAAACTGAACGTGCCTGTGTAACTAGCATTCCAAACAAGAAGTGGGACTTTAATAGCACCCTAGGACCTTTGTCTTGGCTTATTGGTCCAAGTGCCTGGCTTTTGGTTGATCTGTTTTTGCTGTTGACTTAAATTATAAAGGGTAATGTTGAGCTCCATTCACATCCTGCCCTAACTTTTCCAAAACTGTTGTGCCCTTGAGAATCCTGTGGGTTTCCCTTCAGGTACCCAGCCCTTAAGCGAGCTGGACAGGGTCCGAGCCCCTCTCCCCTTGAGGTGGTGTATGCTTCCTTCCTTTGGTGGAAGTGCTTGTGTTGGTTGGCATATTAGGATTGGTTTTGGCTAAAGCCTCTGCTGAAAGCCAGGCCTATAGGAAGTTAAGGGCAGGTAGAGGTAGGAGGCACAGACTTTCCTGGCTGGTGATTGCTAAGTCACTGGGAACACACAGGGTCCCACTGGCCTCATTTGGGGCATCTGGTGGAGCAGAGAATGGCAGTGACCACTATGTAAATTATTGTTGGTTAGTGGGCCACTTTGGCTGTAGGCCCACAGTTCTCTGTTCTTCTGGCCTTGTCCTCTGCTGCATGTGTGGGATCTTTTCTTCTCAGAGTCTGTGTCCCAGCAGCCAGGCCTCGCAACTGCTTCCTTCAGAGCTTGACCCACAGCTGGTTCTTAGTGTCATTGCTTTCTTGCCTGAGTCAAGGACTGGCCTCATGGCTCTCACTTGCCTGCTGGCATTCTGTGTAACTTCTGGGCATGGACAGAAACCTTTCTCTTTTCTTTGCTTCTCTGCTACAGGCACTGCCATTATCACAGAAGAGCATGCTGCCATGTGGACCGATGGGCGCTACTTTCTGCAGGCTGCCAAGCAAATGGACAGCAACTGGACACTCATGAAAATGGGTGGGTAGAGGCATGGCCAGCCTCACCTTCATTGACCTGATCTAGGACTTAACCATGGAGCTCCTCAGGACTCTTGGATCTTAATGTTTTTATCTCATCATGGACTCTTTTGCTAATTTAAGGAAAACCAAGAAACTGGCATCCTTCTGTATCTCTACCACTGCACATTCAATTTTGGAGGGTCCTGGTTTAAGATAGACATTTGATAAAGGGGAAACTGAGAGTTTCTCTCTTAGGGGCCCATAGCTCAAGGTGGTGTGTCTGTTAGCACTTTGGGGTCAAAATGATGAGGGGAAAATACTCTGGCTGTTTGTTAAAGTAGGGGTTTGACAGCTCAGGGATAGTGGGTGAGTCACTGTCCCTTTCAAGCTCCTCTCTGGTTTGCTGTCTGTTCTTTAACTTATTTTTTCTCAGGTGCGTCCCCTGTGTAGGAAGATTCTGGTGGGTTTTGCTG
The DNA here is from genome assembly GCA_004027875.1 of Aplodontia rufa. NCBI lineage: Eukaryota > Metazoa > Chordata > Mammalia > Rodentia > Aplodontiidae > Aplodontia > Aplodontia rufa. Next base: position 82,252 of record PVKS010005638.1, on the reverse strand, counting down.
GCCAGCGAGTGATTCATCGACAGGGTTTTGCCAAAGATTTGTCTGCTAGGATATGATGTGACTTCATCCTGCAGAAGTTACACCAGGGGACCCATCAAAAACTTCATGAGTGTGTTGCTTCAGCAGCACATAAAATTGGAATGATACAGAGAAGATTAGCATGGGTCCTGCTCAAGGATGACATGCAAAACTGTTGAAGTGTTCCATATTTTTAATGTGTAGTAATAAATCCCTTCACCATGTAAGACTATGATGTACCAATAAAAAAAAAAACAACAACAACACTTGGTTCATACAGTGGCTTGTTTAGTGGTTTGGAAAATAATGGAGAAGAATCAAATACCAAAATAAAACTCCATGCCAGCCTCCAGGTAGTTTTTCAGAATTGTGGCTATGTGGTTATATCAGTAGTCAGTAGAGGAAGCAGTAAGGATAAGGATGGTTTTAGAAAATGTGAGCATTTGCTCTAAATATGCAGATATTTTACCTGGATGTTAATTGCTTAACAAAAATCTGGTATAAAAAAGTTTAGATAGAGAAGATATGACTTTATTAAAGGAAAACTGGACTGTAAAAACTTTAGTTCCCTTTTAAAGTTTACTTAGTATCTTGTAACTGGTCTTACAGAAACAAGAAAAGGGGCTGGAGCGGTGGCTCAGTCATTGAGGCACTTGCCTAGCATGCGTGTGTATGGGAGTTCCAACCCCAGCACCACATACACAATGAAGTGTTGGAGCAACGAAGGCCACATGAAAAACTAACTAAAATTGATTCTCTCTTTCTCCCTCTCTCACTGTCCCTCTCTCTTAAGAAAGAAAGAAAGAAAGGAAGGAAAGAAACAAGAAGGAAGGGCTGTCTCTCTTGGGGAGTTGATACTGACTACAATCACAGGGGTGACTCCTGTGTGCCCTTCCAGTGATCTTGGGAAAGATATTTTTGTGGCCACAGTTGTGCTCAGTGCTTTTGTCCGAGGTCAGCTCTGGGCCAGGGGCCTTCTGTTTGTGACCCTGACCTTGTAGATGAGAGGAAGGCACTGGTGGCCATGTTGTGTTGTCTCCCTACCTGCTGTGTGATACAAGGGAGGATTCTAGCTCCTGGCCTTCAGCAGATCACTGCTCAAGTTCTCATCAGGTGACCAGTGGTGGGAAAGTGACCGCTAACGAGGTGATCTTTAGAACAATGCCATGTACCTGTGTTACAATGATCCCAGGGTGACGTTTTGCCAGCAGTTGAATGACAGCCATGCTTTCCCCCCCTCTGTCTCACCTCTGTGTTTTCCATACACACCATCTTGTGCTCCTCCCCTTCTTTCTGTATCCTTCCGGGATTAAGGGGAGTTCAGATTTTCCAAGTGCTGCCGGTCTACCTTAAAGAAGGTCCTTAATTGGGACCTGCTGCTGTCCCTGTGTGGTGTGGGGAGTTGCCTTGTCTGGGGATTGTTTCTCATTGGTTCTCCTTCCCTAGGTCTGAAGGACACTCCGACTCAGGAAGACTGGCTGGTGAGTGTGCTTCCTGAAGGATCCAAGGTGGGTGTAGACCCACAGATCATTCCTACAGGTAAGTGATCATGGTCCCTTCCAGCATGGGTAAGGGAGGGGCTTCTAGACTTGTCTTCATTCTTGTTTGCTTGCTTGTGGGGTGTGGAGCATTTGGGGACTCATAATAGAGGTCAACACGAGGGAAGAGTTCTGGGACAGAGCAGGGGAAAGCTATCAGTGGTGAATATGTCCTTTGATAGTTCCTTACTCACTTGGCCTGTTGCTCGTCCATGTTGATGGCCCTTCAGTGGGGGCAGGGCTTGTAGAGCCCTGCTGCCTGCCTCAGTTGGGATAATGGCCAGTTCATGTCCAGCTATGTGCATGTCTTCTCAGATTACTGGAAGAAAATGGCCAAGGTCTTGCGAAGTGCTGGCCACCACCTCATTCCTGTGAAGGAGAACCTTGTCGATAAAATCTGGACGGACCGTCCTGAGCGGCCCTGCAAGCCACTTCTCACACTGGGCCTGGATTACACAGGTGAGAACCACATTGTTCCGCTGGGTCTAGCTGCTGCCTCCACCTCTCACCCTAGCCACTATCCCACCTCTGAATCAAAGTTGAATCTGAGTTACTCAGAGGACTGGTAAGAGGCCTAGCAGGGCATTTGACAAAAGCAGGGGCTTTATTGGTCTCTACTGTTACCACCAACTTGCCACTTACGTTGGCTTGGTTTATTTTTGCAAAGCTCTTCTTGGTGGCTTTTTGGGTACTACTGAGAAAACTTTTTTTTTGCCTGGCACCTGCTTATTGGCACTCTCTTGTCTAGCACTGGAAATAGAGCTGAGGTTGCTAGGATTTCATTTTCTTACATTAGGATTTGTAGGTTTACCTTCTAAGCCTTCATCATACCTTCTGCCTGGGTGGGCCTGTGTGATAGTGGTGGTGAGCAGCATGTTCTGTGAACCGTTTGCAGGAGATGAAAGTGTGGACCTATGAAAGCTGTGGGGGGGTAGAGGGAGAGACCTGGGAGGTGGAGCTGGAGGGGAGGGAGACTCACAGTAGAAATGGAGAGGTGCATGGGGGATGTCTGGAATGTAGGCAGATTGCCCAGAGGGGTCTGGGAAGAAAGCATTAAAGACCAGTCTCTCTGCCAAATTTTAAATAGCATTCTCGAGCTGATCTTCAAAGCAACTGTTGGTGTGGGGCAGCCCCCAGCTTGACTGAAGGTATCACACATTGGGGAGGATGGGTCCAGGGTCAGCTAGATATTTTCCATCAGCATGGTTTGAATTTTTAATTTTTTAATTTTTACTGATGCAGAGGCTCTAACCTATTGCTCTAGGAGAAAGGAGAGCAAATATTGCTGGTAAAGCTTTTATTTTACAAATATTTGCATGCCTACTATATACAGGATACTCCTAGGTGCTGGGTGAATAACACAGATGCTTATCCTGGTTACAGGTGACAGTAACCCGAGTTACCAATGCCACTGTGGTGAATTAGTTGGGTAACCATGGGGTGAGCTCCTCTAGGGCTGCACTTCATCCTGGGGGCAGCAGGGAAGCCTTCACTGTGTCTGACAGGATGAATGTGATTTGCAAGTGGTAGTCACAGCCGCAGGGAATTCCTGGGTCTTAACACTGAAAGTAGATCTCTTGGTTGCAGGAATGTAAAGTGATGTTCCCCTCACGTGGGACTGGGTCAGTTCTCTCTGTTTGGTGGTTTGTTCACATAGCTTTCTGTGCGTCCCCTGTTGCATCAGTCTTCATACAGCAGTGTAATTAATTGCTGGTTTCATTGTCCTCTCTTCTAGATTGAAAGCCCCATTAAGGCAGGGTGTCTGGGTCTAGTCCAGGACTGTAACTGTAGCCAGTGACCAGCGTAGTTGCTGTTAGACAGCTCTGCCTGGCAAGTCTAGATGCTTCATGGGCATTTGTCATTTGAACAAATGCATAAATTTGCTGGTGAGCCAATCAGGGCTCTTGACCATCAGGTGGCTTGTCAGAGTTGTGCCGCTCACACAGGGCTTGCACCTGGTGCCTCCCGCCTGCAGGCAACATGCTTCCTGTACGTTCTGGTGGTGGCCAAGTGTTTGGGATGGGTTTCTTCTTTTGGCTCCTCTGGCTTCCTGGGCCAGAGCTGGAGTTATGTGCATGTTTGTTCCTTGCAGGCGTCTCCTGGAAGGACAAGGTTGCAGACCTTCGGTTGAAAATGGCTGAGAGGAGCATCATGTGGTTTGTGGTCACCGCCTTGGATGAGATTGCGTGTGAGTGCTCTGGTTTCACTGGCTGGGTGTGCAATCTGATCTCTCCTTTAGGTCTGTGGGAATTTGCACGTTCATGCCATTCAACTTTCCTAGTGGCCAGGGAATAAGCAAAAGACTCACCAAGTGGGTATAGGAGATGCCAGTTAGAGGAAGGAGAAAGCATGACAGGGAATTGGGGAGAGACTATAGCCTCGCCCTGAACAGTGTTATTGCCAACGGGCTCATGGTGAATCCATGGGTGATGCCCACCTCTGTCCCATCTCTTGGGACTGTTACTTCTCTGAAGAAGGACATTTCCTTCCTTCAAATATTTCCTGTCTGTTAGCTTCTCTTTAGGTGTAAATGTGGCATTTTAGGATATATTCTTTTCTTTATACTTTCCTATAGTTTTCCAATGTCTTCTCAGTGAGAATGGTCTGGAAACATTTCTACCTCAGAAACCTCAGGAACTGAAAATTCCCCTCAGACCTTTTGATACAGCAGTTTCTCCATCTTTAAATCTTAAACTGCCTCCAGGCAATTGTTTAGAACCTTCTTTCATCTTCTAGAACCTGAAGGAATCTGATGGAAGCTTCCTCTCCTATTTCCTGTTTTCTGATTGGATTTGACTCAGGGTGATTGAGAAAGGGCACTGCTTTATCTTTTTACTTCTTCCCTGGAGAAAGAGACCCTACTACATAGTGTCCAGTCTCTTCACTCCCATCTTCTCTCTTTAGTCCCCTGAGCTTTGTCAAATGTGCCAGTGATCTATATCCCTAATTAAGTTAATACCTCCAACGTCAGAGAAAAAAACGTACAAAGCTAGTATCTCCCCTTAAGTGTAAAAAAAATTCCCATTTTGGAAAACTTGGAAAATGCAGAGACAGTGTTAATATTTCTATGCATACATTATTTTGTAGCCTGCTTTTTAAAAAGTATCAGTATGCTGTAAGTGTATACAAGCATATAATTTTTAGTATTAAGTATTCTGTCAAATGGCTGTACTATAAAATTTGCATAACCATTTCCCTATGGATAGCCTTTGGGTTATTTCCAGTTTTCCCACAATTTATTATAGTGCTACCACATGTTGGCTCATAAATCCATTTCTCAGTTTTTGATAATTTTCTTCTTCCCGTTTCTGTTGGCTTTTAGGGACAGTGTTATGAGTTAGAAGGTATGTATGTGGTAGGGCTTTTGACCCATCTTGTCACCCCTCACCAGCTCCAGATGCTGTCATTTAAAAAAAGTACTAGTGTGACAGACAGTTCAGAAACTGTCTGTTATGTGAAAACGGAGGCAGCACTTTTTGTGCTGGGGCCTTCTTCCCCTCTGGTCCTCCTGAGAGCTCTGGGACCAGAGCTGTTCTTTCCGTGGTCCTCTAGTTTCTCTCTCAGATTCTCAGTGACCTCATTAGACCCCAGACCCTGGCTGAAGGCGGTCCTCCACCCTTCCTGGTAACAGGAGACCGTGGGTGGCCCACAGGCTCTGTTTTCATTCATGGGCCACAGCCTTCTGACTCAATGCTTAGGAAGCTGTGCTTCCATGGGGCTCAGGGGGGTCCTCATTTGGTCTCCCTTGTGGGCAGGTCTCAGTTTTTCTACCCCAGGCCGTTTTCTCAGACGGGAATGAGTGCTTGGCTCTTCCCTTTTATTTGGGAGTGCCAGAGGTTCATGTGCGGCCAAGCCAAGCCTGACAGGTCACCACTAGATGGGTCATTTCAACTCTGTTTGGTGGGCATTTCTCATGTTTTTTCACTAAGAACTGTTCTGTTCCCATGGTGGGATGGTGATATGAGGGCATAAAAAACAGTTCTGGTGCCATCCGGTGGTGGACACCAGCAGCTGCAGCTCAGAGGAGTGAGGTTCCTTGAGCAAGGCTTGAATCCTTTGGTAGTAGCTGGATTCCACACCAAAGCCTCCCTCCCCTATAAGCTACCTCTTAAAACATGACTTGGGAGTCAGGCAGGTGACAGGGACTTTGCTTTCCTTTTTTAGGGCTGTTCAATCTCCGAGGATCAGACGTGGAACACAATCCAGTATTTTTCTCCTATGCAATCATAGGACTAGAGACGATCATGTGAGTGTTACCCTGCTTGGACAGCCTCCCCACAGCTCTCTGGAGCCTCTGGCTCCCCTTTCAGGTCCCAGCCTGACGTTTTGCTGATGTGCTCTTTCCCCCTGCCCTTTTCCCTTTTCTCTTCTTGTCTTCCTTAACCTAGGTGCTTGTTTATATCCTGCCTTCCTTTAACCCCTCATAGGACTTGAAATCTGTGAACACATGTAGAGTACCATGAGATTAAGAAATAAGTAGGTGAGGACATAAGGGCAAAGCAGGAGTAAGGTTAGTTCACAAAATTCCTGCTGCAAGGTCTTGTTCAGGCTGCATATTTGATTCTAGGTTTTCTAGCAGCCAGTGTGAAGGGATATAAATATATATAGGCTCAGTTATACCTGGGTCCACAGTGCAAATAAACCCAGTCATTTTGAAGGCCAGAAGAAGTCCCTGAACTGTACTTTGTTAAATTGTCAATTTGTCTTTTCAAAGTCTTGTTTGTGGCCTTTCTGTCATTATCCTTCTTTTGGATGGCTTTCTTCATTCAGACAGTACCGCTGTATGTGCTAGGGGCCTCTGTTAGGTGCTAGGGTGAATGACAACAGACGGAATCTTGAGATAGAGTTGGGGAGATGAGTGTCTCCTCTGCCTGAGGGATTTAGGCATGTAAGAGGACACCAACTTGTCAAGGGGTGGGGACAACCTAGACTTGGTGGTCAGGGGAAAATAAGATTGAAGCAATGTTAAGGAAAAGTATTAACTAGCTGGGTGAGTAGTGGGGCGAGGAGGAATGTGCAGAGTGATCCAGGCAGAGGGAACAGCGTTTTCAGAGGCCCCAGCAGGAGAGAGCAGTGCATGTGGAGGACCTGCAGTGGTTCATTGTGGTCAGCGCCAGAGTGTGGCCAGAAGGTGAGCAGGGGCCACAGAAAAGAAAGGCCTGTGGGTCAAGCTTAGAAGCTTGGGCTCTTGTCTTGAGGACAATAGGGAGTTACTAAATGAACTTTTCAGAGGGAATCACATAGCCAATGTTGTAAATTATAAAGAATATTATGACTGAAAAATAGAATGATTGGGGCCAGACTTGGAGGCTGAGAGGTGGTGGCCTGAGCTTGGGTGGTGACTCGGCCAGGGCTGTAAGCAGAGCTGGACAGATGTGGGAGGCACTTGGCTGTTGGTCCTAGGATCTTAATGGAGGAGCAGAGGAGGGGTGTCAGGGAAGAGAGTGACTGGATCTCTGACTTGGGGAATTGGTGGATGATCACTGTACACCCTGGGATGGGAACACTGGGGAGGGCAAGATTCACTGAGGCAGTGGGAGGGAAGAAGGGCAGCTTGGTTTTGGGTGCTGTCAGATAGAGCCCAATGTATACGTTTTCTTCCCCCTCACTCATGTACCCTCCTTTTTCTGTCACCTATCTCTGGCCCCTCTGCAGGCTCTTTATTGATGGGGACCGCATAGATGCCCCCAGTGTGAAAGAGCACCTGCTTCTTGACTTAGGCCTGGAGGCTGAATACAGAATCCAGGTGCTTCCTTACCAGTCCATCCTGAACAAGCTCAAGGACCTGTGTGCTGACCTCTCTCCAAGGGAGAAGGTGTGGGTCAGCGACAAGGCCAGCTATGCTGTGAGCGAGGCCATCCCCAAGGTTGGTGGACCCACTCTGGCACCATACAGACCTGTCTTTGGAGCAGAGGCTGTGGGATCTGTTGTCTTTCTGAATCAGTCCTAGGAGTGGAGCCATATCAAGGTCTGAGGCTCTGCGAGCTCATTGAGGCATGTGTCAGCCAGAATGTGGCATGAAAGATGGTCTTTGGAGGCACACATTAGTACTTAGGTTTATTTAAATATGTCTGTTTCAGGATTTAATGTATATGAGGAAAAAAATATAAGTAGCATATAGGGTTTTGATGTTGTGAAAATCATTTAAGACAATAGTACCAAGTAAATAAGGGTACAGGGGCTAGGCACCCAGGCAGAAGCTGTGCAGGAGGGCTGAGAACACTTTCTCTCCATACCTCGTTTCCCCCTGCATGTTTTAAAACTAAGGAGACTTGAAGCCCAGAGAGGTATGGAGAGTTGGGGATTTGTCAAAAATCAAATGATAGTGACAACTCTGCCCTTTACTGAGCTCTTGCTAGGCAGTGCTAAGCAGTGGACACCTGTTGCATCATTTTAGGGTCTAGGGTAGGTGTGGAACCAGGCTTCTTTAGATGGAAGCTTTTCTGCTGCCTTGCCCTGGGCCTCTGTTTGCCGAGTGGCATTTGGCAGGCTCAGCATTGTCCTCTCTTCCACTGAGCAGTGGGCTATGCAAGGAAGACCAGACCTGGCTCTCTAGATATGGCTTGTCATTGCATCCTAGCCACTGTCACACTGTGTGTGAACCACTGGCAAACTACTCACTTACTCAGAGCTTTACTTCCTTGACCCACGTAGTGATCACTCTTACCTTTCCTGTTTCATGAGAGAGAGAGAGAGAGAGAGAGAGAGAGTGTGTGTGTGTGTGTGTGTGAGAGAGAGAGAGAGAGAGAGAAGCAGTTCAGAAGCTCTGTGCAAGTGCCAGTTGCTCTGAGGCCCCCCTATCACATAAGGCTGGATTCTAACTTATTGTCAAATTGGGGAGGGTCTCCCCTAGCCCTTTCAGATCAGACCCAAAGCAGTAGTTGAGGGTGATAACTGAGTGGGAAGTGGGAGAGAGCAGGAGTCGCCCTCGTTAGGTCATCTGCTTCCCTAGACAGGGAAAAAGCCTCCTTTGTGCAACAAGAGAGGGGTTATTCAGTCAGGCTTTGAGTAGGTAGTGTTCTGACTACAGCTGATGAGGCTTGGAAAGCAGTCTCTTGCCCATGGCTGCAGCCTGTAGCCTCCGAGCTGCGGGGCCAGGTAGAGGAGGATGCCCTGTGCGATATGCTTACTCTTTTCCAATGAACTGAAGCCACTTTCATCATGCTCAGGGTCATCAATCAAAGCAAGTAGGTCTCCAGGCACTAGGGGACAGTTGATGGGACCTGAGTGGAGCTCCTCAAATGATTTCTCTGAAGTGTGCTTTGCTTGGTGAAGGGGTGGCTGAATGGTCAAGGGCAGGTGGAGCAGGCTCTGTTAACCACTCTGCTGCCCTGTGCCCTCAGGATCACCGCTGCTGTATGCCTTACACCCCCATCTGCATTGCCAAAGCCGTGAAGAATGCAGCTGAGTCAGAAGGCATGAGGCGGGCTCATGTGAGTACCACAGCCGCAGCAGAAGAGGGGCTGGAGAGCGGTCAGAAGGTCCAGTCCTTCACCTGCTGAGTGGCCCTGGGCCTGGCACAAGTTGGAATCTCTCTGAGCCTCAGTTTTCTGGGGCTTCCAGAGTGAATGAGATAATGAAATAAAATATGGGTTAAATCTTTACAAAGTATAAGACACAGTACAGAAATATTGATAATGATGGTGTGGAGGATGGTGAATATATCAGGGTGAAGAAAAGGGGCTAGGTTGTGCTTCAAGGTGGGGTGGGGTCCAGTGACAGCTTTGGACAGTGCCCTGTTTTCCTGTCCCCTGTAGGGCAGGAGTTCAGCCTTTGGAGAGCTGCCCATGCTCTGAGGTGGGGCCCTTCCTGCCTGTTTCTCAGCTACTGCTAGCAGAGGAGCTTTTTTCTCTTAATGGGGATTGCTGCAATCCTGGAAATGTCCACCAGTAAACCCCTGATTGCTGGTGGTTGATGGCCCCATATATGTAACCCCTTCTGGATCACCTTAGGGCTGGCTCTGAATCTGTCTATCTGACTTTCATAGTAATTTTAAAATGTCTCTGTGTTTGTACAGATTAAAGATGCTGTTGCCCTCTGTGAACTTTTTAACTGGTTGGAGAAAGAGGTTGGTTCTTAGTCTTCATTGAACACATTGATAGGGATATTTCTGAAATACCTACAAGCTATTCATAACTGTGGCTTCCTCTGGACTCAGTTGATCATGTGGTCTAAGATTGATAGAATTTTAGTGCTCTCTTTATAGTAGCTTTTTCTCTAACTTTGGCGTGTGTATCTGTATTTAAAAATTCTTAATTATAGAAGATAGTAACAAGGAGGGAGAAAACTTCTGTAGCAGAGTGGATCCTTTTTTGGGTTAGGGAGTCATACTAAGTGAAATTTAAGGAAAAGTGGAATAAGGAATAATGACTTCTTATTATAGGCAAGAAAAAGATTTTTGTGTACATTTTGAACTTTCAAGCCATAAAACTTTTTATATTAAATTGACTCGGGCTAGAGTGGTGGCTTAGCAGTTAGGGTGCTTGCCTGGCACGTGTGAGGATGCGAGTTCAAACCCCCCAGCACCACGTATGCAATGAAGTGTTGGAGCAACAAAGGTCGCATGAAAAACTAAATAAAATTGATTCTCTCTTTCTCTCTCTCTCTCACTGTCCCTCTCTCTTTAAAAAAAAAAAAATTGACTCTTGGCCATTAATTTCTTTCTTGTCCATCCTTGTAGTTGACAAGAGGTTGACTTCTTTGTGTTAGTAAATAGTGTTTTGTTTCTTTAAATTTTATATTATAAATAATTCTTTAATTGGAAAAAGGAAATATCATCATTCCCACTTTTTTTCTTCACATTTCCTTCTTGCTTTATTCATTTCTATTTTTGAATTATTTATGTTTTTCAAAACATAAGTCAATTTTATATGTCTTTCAGTGTGTAGATATCATTTTGTATTTTATTTTACTCACTTAGGATTATGAGTACAAGCATTTTCCATGTGCTTTGAGGCCTTCAGAAAGGATCCAGGGGTTGGGAATTTAGCTCAGTGGCAAGAGTGCTTGCCTAGCACACGCAAGGCCCCGAGTCCGGTCCTCAGCCCTGAAAAAAAGAATCCAAATGGAGACTGCATCTAGTGGCTTGACTGATTTATTTACCCATTCCTCCTATTTTTGATCATTTTAGTTGTTTTTAATATTTTTTTCTTTTCAGTAGGTGTGCAATAATATCTTTGCATTTATCCTTTTTATTTCTTTAGAAGCATTTCTTAAGAAGTGATGCTTTTGAATTTTTAAACTTAGGTGCCTTAAGTTTTGAGAGGCTTGGGGATATAATACTGTGGCCAGACAGTTGAGTGAAAAATTAAATAGAAATGCTTCTGCTTTAGAGAGCTGTGGTCAGAACCTTTGGAAATTCTTTTCCTGTTACAGAGGAGACACTTGTGTGTTTGTTGTAGATTAGACAGTTAGGACTGGGAATTGAGGAAGAAGCAAGCTTTTAGTGTACCCTTCTTAACATGGATGATTTATAACCCCTTTTCTTGCAGGTTCCCAAAGGTGGAGTGACAGAAATCTCAGCTGCTGACAAAGCTGAGGAATTCCGCAGGTGAGGATCTGAGTGGGAGATCCGTGAACCGCATGCCCAGTCCCCCAGCAAGTTAAATGAGGCTGGAAGCTCCTGATTCTCGGCACAGTACAAAACCTTTGAGATGCTCTGCTCCTGTGTCTCTGTTCCAGGCAACAGGCTGACTTTGTGGACCTGAGCTTCCCCACAATTTCCAGTACGGGACCCAACGGCGCCATCATTCACTACGCGTAAGGCATGCGGAGGAGCACGTGGCCTGGCTTTGCTGCAGCTTCTGCACAGGAGCCTGAGCAGGGGAGAGACATTATTTTACCAGAGGCCCCTGTGCCCACCTCTGTATGTCTGTTGAGACTGTACAATTAGGGGAAACAAGACCTTGGAGGTCTTACTTTCTCTAAATTGCCAAGACTCTGCCTTTCAGGGGTCTCCTCTTAAGTGCATTGTGATGTTCCCCGGTAGTCAGATGTGTGTCCTGCTTTCATTTTTGAGACTACAGAAACTGTCCATAGCTCTTGAATCTCAATGACTTTTCTTCCCTGATAATTGCAGTCTTATTTATGTACTAGTCCATCCATCTTGTGAGCTCCATCTCCTCTATGCCAACAAAACTTAGCAGTAGGTGGCAGCCAGTTTTGGTTAGAGAGAAACCCCCCTGGGCTTGAAGCCTGGTATCCTGGTTGCAGGAGTTTGTATTACTTGATCTTCGAGAGCCCAAGAACCCACAGAGCTGAGCCTTCCTGAACTGTGAGACCGAGGGGCACTGATAAGCTTAGAACTGTCAGAGCTGCCTGTGGAGACAAAGGGCAGTGTCACCTGGTTGTCGCCATTGGGCTTCAGCTTCTGTGTCACCCAGCTTGGTCTTTTTGCTTTGCTTTGGGCATTTTGAGTCCCGTATGACCCCATCTGCAGTGTTCAGGAAAAGAACACTTGGTTTGTGTCCGTAGCTATACTTGGGTATAACCCCCTTCCCCGCCTTTAATAATCACATTTAGAGGTTTTAGTCGTGGGGCAGATTTTGAAGCTGTGTGTAGGAGATAGTCACAGATGTAACAGTACAGTTCTCTCACATTAATCCTTCTGTTCCAACATAAAAATATAAAAGGGACTTCAGTTTAACTCGGATGATGAATTTCCTGGCAGGATATTATCCTGGATTTTTTCATATGATTAAAGCATTAAAAGTTTTCAAGTCAAGTGGGGAGAAAGTTGCTTCTCTTTTGGCGTTCTCCATTGAAGGCTGCCAGAAGATTGTTTAAGGCCAGGCCCTGGAGGCTGGGCCTACGTCTTTTGGTTGTGCATCTCGTGTGCCCACTGGTGCCCTTGCTGCTGGAGAGGGGTGGTACCTGCAGAGCAGGGCTTGGAATGCTCTCATCTTGGGCATTTCCCATCACAGTGATACTATCTAGAAAATAGCATGGGGAGGTTGGCCCACTTTTTAAAAAAATACTTTGCATTCATTTGAAAAAAGGTGCTCAAGCTTAAGAGAGTGGCAGTCCATTATTTCCCAGCAGAATCCCGTTAGTGTTTCTCTCAGATGGAGGCATTCACTTCCTCCCCCCACCGCCTGTCTGGTGGTCTCTATTGAATGGGGAGGTACACAAGGGGGTCAGGACTGAAGGAGGGACTGAGAAGCTGTGTCAGGTACTGGGGTCCCCAGAGACTAGTGAGACTGCAGTGTCTACAGACTGTTTCTCTCCCCATTTCCATGACTCCAGCTTAGTTCTGTTGCTTCTATAGATCTTTATTTCCGTGGCTTTTGTAATTGACTCTCCAACACCTCTGTGTTCCAGATACAAACACAGGTAGATACAGAGAAATGTGTTATTCTTTCTCTTGAGCTCAATAGTATAAGAAACCCAATTTTAAGAATAGTGTAAGAAACCCTTGTGTGCCTTCTCAGATTCACCAAGCATTTACATTTGTGGAATAACTAATTTTTAATTGACTTTGTTAGGCCTGTCCCTGAGACGAATAGGACCTTGTCACTGGATGAGGTGTACCTCATTGACTCGGGTGCGCAATACAAGTAAGTGAACTGGACCAGGGCCGCCAGAGGACTTGACCCCTTGGATTCAAGGCAGTTGAGTGGGTGGACAAGCTGCACTCCAGCCGCGAGTGCTCAGCTGTTGATCTCATTCTGTGCTGGCCACTGATAGAATTGTTCCTGTCTTGTCCTCTTTCTCACCCCTAGTTGAAATAACCCAGTTGTGATTCTTTCCACAAAAGACTGTTGATAGAAAATATTTAGTCCTTGGCCGGAAGTTGTTAAGTGTTAAAATAAACAACTCTGAACTGAACCACTGGGAAGTTTTCTGCCCCAAACACCATAGAACTGCCTGCCAGCTGCTATTCTTGCAGCTGCCCTAGGGTCTTAAGAAGTGAGAGTTAGGGCTGAAGTGGTGGCTCAGCGGTTGCAGTGCTTGCCTGGCATGTGCAAGGATCCAGATTTGAATTCCCCAGCACCACATACACAATGAAGTGTCGGAGCAACGAAAGCTGCATGAAAAACTGAATGAAATTCTCTCTCTCTCACTGTCCCTCTCTCTTAAAAAAAAAAAAAAAAGTAAGAGTTAAATTTGAATGAATGAATGAGAAACAAGGCCTGTCCTTAAGTTTCTGGATTTTCTTCTTTATGTCTTGTTGCTTTCATGGTCATCTGCTCCACAGAGTTTCTCAGAAGAGATCCGAGATTTGGCTGGGTTTCCACATGGAGCTCTGAGAAGGAGTGGGAGTAGATGCTGTCTGAACTGAGAGCTCACGATTGAGGCCTCTGAGCTCTCCATTCCTCACTGCAGTTTTGGCTAAGGGGGAGCCCCGTTATTACACTAGCTCAGCCAATTATGAGTAACCACAGCCTGGCCTTGGGAAATGTGGGCTGGTGTATCATCCTGGACCTAAGGGTCCTAGGATGCCTTAAATATGGTGTAACCTGTTCACTTGTGAATTTTACCAAGATTCTGGGAGTTATCCTTTCTGTGTCAGGGATGTGGGCTAGGGTGTGTTAAAAGATATGTTTGAGTATTTTTAATGTCTTTGTTCAGTAAATCCCTTGCCTTCCTAACATGAGGAAATGGACTGTGGCCCTCTTTTGCTAGAAGTAAATTGCTATGTACGTGGTGCTTTTCATTCTCACTTGTAACCCGAGTGGTGGTGTCTCTCCTGGAGCAGTTCTTACACTGTAGACCAAGAGTATGTTTCAGGGCTGAGTTTATTCCCACTTTATCAAGTCATTTTTACACTCAGATCTTGCCTAATTCTTAAAAACAACTTTGTTGAGATACACTTCATGTACCATACAATCCACTCAAAATATAAAACAAAAATTTAAAAATTTATTTTTTTTAGTACATGCACAAAAGTGTACAACCTTCACCACGATCAGTTTTAGAACATTTTCACCTTAAAGGAAAACCTTATTACCATTAGAAGTCATTCCCCTTTTTCCTCCACCCTGAAGGACCCTTATTCTGCTCTATGAATTTACCTATCCTGTATACTTCATGTAATTGGAATTATATAATATATAACCTCTCTGCCTGGTTTCTTTTACTTAGCATAATGCTTTCACGGTTTACCCATGTTGTAGCATGTATTAATACTTCATTCCTTTCCATGGCTGAATAATATTTTACTGAATGTGTATGCCACATTTTATTTATCATTCATCAGTTGATGGACCTTTGAATTGTTTCCACTTTTTGGCTGTTACGAATAACACTGCCATGAACATTCATGTGCAAATTTTTATGTAGACTTATATTTTCAAATATCTTGGGTACACATACTTTGGAGTAGAATTGCTGGCTCATGTAGTAACTCCATGTTTAAACTTTCTAAGAATGATGAACTGTTTTCCAGATGGGTCCATTTTACATGTCTGTCAGCAGTGGGTGAGGGTTCTAATTTTTCAACATACTTGCCTGCCTCATATTTGAGAGAAAGCTATCTTTGACTGAAAAGGTGTTTTTTTTTTTTTTCTTTCTATTTTCAAAAGGGATGGAACCACAGATGTGACCCGGACCATGCATTTTGGGACTCCTACAGCCTATGAGAAGGTAAGGTGGAAGCATAAGCTCAGGGGTCACTTTCTGCTCTCTTTAGAAGAGCATTGCTTTTGTGAAAAGGGATTGTATAAATAAGTTTAAATTATATATGAGGTAGTAAAATTGTTCATTTTTGTGAAGTCAGGCTTATCTGCTTTATGAAGCCTGTTTCGGTGTTGGAGGGTCAAGACATTTGGAGAGTTTTGAAAGCATTCTGTTAAGATCAAGGTAGCTCAGTTCAAGGTTTAAGTACCTCTGGATTTCTGGAGTCAGGAAATGTCCTTGGGGATGGGGGTAGTGTAGTGCCTGCTTCCCAAGCAGCCTCTGGATTTGATTGTAAAAACCATCCCTTTCCTTTTTCAAGTTCATCATTCCTATTTGCAGGCTCACTTGTTAAGGAACTTTTTGAAATGACAGATATTGTCCAATTTCTGGTGTGACTGGCATGGACAGTGGCACCAGAGCTGTGAGGCACAGAGATGTGTGCCAGGGGTCTGGAGTCCTGGCTTCAGATCTTCTCTGCTGTTTACCAGCTCCTTGACCTTGAACAGAACACTCACCATCCATAAACATGGGGCTAGCTGTACTCACCTCCCAGGCTAGCTCCGTGAAGCTCAGTGAGCCAGTGAGTTCCTGGGTCATAGTCTCTGTGCAGGGAGTGCTGGTTCAGTCTCTGGTAGAATGCGCCTAGCCGAGGGCGCTCCTTCAGGAAGATTATCCAAGGAAGAGAGTTTTGTGCGATACAGTGGGAAGATTGCCTCATCTTGGTGCCTGGCCTTGTCTATTTGTAGGCACTGCACTTGAGGAGCATGTGGGCCTTGGGTCCAGGATACCTTTGATGTGACTCTTCTGTGCCGTAGAAAGAGCACAGATCAGATAGGGGAGTGTGGCGTTTCAGTCCTGCCTCTGCTCCTTATTGGAAAGCCACTATCCTTCCAAGCAGGACTTTTCTTGTCTGGGCAGTAGGGATGACCTCCAAGGATAGCATGGTGGTGAGGAGTCAGATGTTGAAGCCAGACTGCCTGGCTGTGAGACCAGATGCTGCCGCCTGGGGACTGTGTGACCTGGCCTGCAGCTCACTTCTGTAAGTGAAGATGATGATAATGCCTCTGTGGCAAGGACTGTAAATGTGCAGTGCTTAATGTAGTGCCTGGCACTGTCTACTGCAGCCTGGGCCCTTAGCACCTTTTATGACTTTCCCCAGTCTGTCTAAGGCTTATATGACATGGCATATCAGAATGTTCATTAGGTGGTAAGTCCTGTGGGTCATCCCTCTGATGGTACTTTTACTAAACTTAATTTTAAGACTTTTAGAAAATTGGTTCACGACCAGGCTTTTTATCCATCAGATTTTTGTTTGTTTGTTTTTGTCTTTTCACTCCAGTTTTCTCTGTGGTATTGCTAAGAACTTTAACAGGCATGATTTTTTCTGAACTACTAGAAAACTACAGGATCGAAATGTCCCCCTTCTGCAATGTGCCCCTGGGTTTTCTTTGGCAGGAGTGCTTCACATATGTCCTCAAGGGCCACATAGCTGTGAGTGCAGCCATTTTCCCTACTGGAACCAAAGGTAGGTGGTTCCTTCTATCATATGTCAGGCCTTTTCTTGTTCAGGAATCATGTCTAAGTTTGAAGGGAAAAATATATCCTTCCCTTTGCTCTGTCAGTCCCTATTGCACTTCAGGTCCAGCCAGGGTGATCAGGGGACCTGTCCAGGGTGAGTCTCCTAAACCATCTGGCTGAGCTCAGGGGACCCCTCCTTCCGAGGAGCCTTGCTAAGGATTGGGCCAGATATTGATTGTGATTGCTCTCCCTTGACCACTTATAGATTTGGACAATGCGTGTGGATGACTTTCGGCAAGGGCAGACCAGGCATGGATGCCTTCGGGCCTGCATGGGATTAGATACAGCCTTCTAGGTGCAGCAGTGGGCTAGCACCTTCTTTGATGATCCTTGTTGGGATTTGTTTTACTGGGATCATGACTTTACTCCTTTGCTAGAGGACTGGTGGATGGGGCGTCAGGCTGGCAAGACCTGGGCCTTGAGTCTGGTTAGATGGGGACATACTCATCTTCCATGAACCTCAGTTTCCTTGTCTTTCATGCCTGCTTGCAGTCTGGTTAGAGTCTCATCTTTGTAATTCTGAAATTTTAAGGTTCCAGAGCTGGGAAGCCAATGTCTGTCACCTAATGAAGCCTTAATCTGCGGTGGGTGGCTGTCCCCTTACCGTATCCTGGACAAATGATCCCCTAGCTTCAGACTGAGCTCTGACTGGCTCCTGAGGAGCTTTGATTGTTAGGAAGCTCTTCCTTGTGTTGCAGTCTGAAATCTCTAGTAACTTTTTTTTTAAATTAGTTCAACATAGTCTTACATATTGGAGGGAATTATTGTTACATAATCGTGCATACATGGATATTGACATTGTGAGATAGTAAGTTAAGGCCTATCCTAGATCAGGATCTACCCGCCTTCATCCATTCCCTGAACTCATGTCTCCTCTGTAATCCCACCATATTAGAGTTTGAAACAAACTATACATGTATAATAATTGTTGACATTTCTGAGTTTCTCTGCCTGCCTGTGTATAGCTAGGCTTCTAATGGGAATTGAATATCTAGTAACTTGTACCTGTTGGTTTCTGTTTGACCTTTTGGAACCGAAGAAAATAATTCTAATCTCTAAAGTGCTGTACACATATCATTGCATGTCTCTTTATATGTCCTGCAGGGCACCTTCTAGACTCTTTTGCCCGTTCAGCTTTGTGGGATTCTGGTTTGGACTACCTGCATGGAACAGGACATGGTGTTGGATCTTTTCTGAATGTTCATGAGGGTCCTTGCGGCATCAGTTATAAAACCTTCTCTGATGAGCCCTTGGAGGCAGGCATGATTGTCACTGATGGTAGGTGTCCCTAACATAGAGGGAGTACATGGATCCTTGAGTCTTTTTGATGACTTTTTGTTTTTTTCTGCTTTTTCAATTTAAATTCAGTTGGTGGTAATCCCCTCTCCTGTTACCTTGAGTAACAACAACAAAACCATGACCATCACCACTACCAAGTTTTTTGGTTATAAAAGTGACACCTGTTCGTTTTAGAGTAAGTGAGATTATGGAAGAGTGTAAAAAGAAATTGAAGATCATTTGCAGTCCCACTACCCAGGGAAGACATGACTTAATATTTAGCTGTGTTAGCTTTTTGTCTTTTATGTAGATATAAATGTCTCCCTCTCTCCCTGCCTTCGCCCTCTATATAAGTATATATATACAGATATACACACACATACACATACATATGTATATATTTTATTACTGAGATCATACTGGACATATTCTATTCTACTTTTTTTTTTTTGAGAGAGAGAATGAATCAATTTTATTTATTTTTTCGTTTGGTTTTTGTTTTTCTGACACCTAGTTGTGTGTGTGGTGCTGGGGCTTGAACCCAGGTCCTTGTGCATGCCAGGCAAGCCGCTGCTCCAGTCCCTATTTTGCTTTTTTATTTAATATTATTGTCTTTCCCCACGCCATTGGCAAATCTTTGTAAATATGTCTGTATCAATGTGTCCTGTGAATGTGCGTCATGATTTATTTGGCAGATCTCCCATTATTGTACTCCCCACCCCGTGAGGCAGTTTCCACAGCTTCAGAGCCTGTCCTCCCGTACTTTTAGTGCTCATGAAAATGTGGCCATGTGGGAGAAGGTGGCATCTCTGGACCTTCAGCTGTTTCCTCTCCCTTGGGGTGGAACGGCGTCTCTGGGGTGAAGTGTCTCTGTGTGCATCTTCATCATAGGCTGCTTCTCATCTTGGCTTTGTTTGCTTCAGAACCAGGGTATTATGAAGACGGGGCTTTTGGAATCCGCATTGAGAATGTTGTCCTGGTGGTTCCTGTGAAGACCAAGGTGAGTGTTTACTTATTTAAAATCTTCCTACTCCTTGGTGTAGGAAAGTGAAGACTTTTTGCCTTTGGAGACAAGACTGTATTGCCATTTTGGTATCCAAATGGAGATTCCGTCCCCTTAAACAGGGCCTTTCCTCCTCCTCTGCCAAGCTAGAAACAAACAAAACCCCCAGTGAACTGGCCTGGAATTGTTACTTGTGGCCTCCCACACTGACTGCAGCTTGAGTTTACTAGAGGCGGCTTGTGGTGAAGTCTCCCCTACTTGTTCTCAGGATTAGTTCCCAGGCTCTTCCAGGCCTGGTTTCAGTCTCCATGCTGGAGACTGTAAGCTGGAAGCTATGATTTCATTACACCCCCAGGTGATCTTGGAGGAAGCCTGAGTTATATCATAGGTCAGGCCTCCAGGCAGTTTGAGACAGGCACTTCACTCTCTATGGGGGTTACCAAGAGGCTGCCTGGTTTTAGGTGCAAGGCCCTACCCAAAATGTCTGTTTGCTCCTCCTCCTTTGGTGACTATGAGAATGAACAGCTGGAGGAGGTAACCTCCTAAGTCTGCTAGAAGCTTGGTGAAGTCACTGTTCTTGGCATTGTCACCAGTGAACAGAGTCCCAGCATCCTCTTGTGTGCCCTAATGAACAACCTTGTCACCTGATGGGTCAAGGAAGGCACACAGCTGACTGTTGAAATGATGATTTTGGGAACCTGTACCCCAGTAAAGTCTTGAGAACCAAAACCAGAGGTGCTGCGGAGTGCAGACACCCCCATTCCCTGCCCCTGCTTCTTCCATCACAGTTTACATCAGCCTCATGGTACTGTTGCTGGGGGCCCCTCAGTATCTGTGGCTTGGCTGCTCTTGATGACACAGGCCATTTGCCCAGTGGGCAGTTCTTGGAAAGTGGCTTCACCTGTGTTCTTGCCCCTCGTGTACTTAGCAGATGGTAACCAGCCAAGCACTTCTTGGCTTCTAGTTATATCTGGCCCAGAGGGGTGCCAGCCCTGGAGAGACCACATGGCAGGTCTTCGTTGTAAAGAGGACTACAAGCTACCGTTTTCTTCCTTCTCCCACAGTATAATTTCAGTAACCGGGGAAGCCTGACTTTTGAGCCTCTAACTTTGGTTCCGATCCAGACCAAAATGATAGATGTGGATTCTCTTACAGACAAAGAGGTAAGGGGAAGTCTTGGTGGGGGGGAGAAGTGTCATTAAGGGGTCTGAGAGCTACCCTGGATTCTCTGCTTCATTCTTACTTTTTATTTATTTTATTTATTTTTTAAAGAATCAATTTTATTTAGTTTTTCATGTGGCTTTCGTTGTTCAGAGACTCAGTTGTGTACATGGTGCTGGGATTTGAACTTACGTACTTGCACATGCCGGGCAAGCACCAGCCTCCAGTCTCTCTTTTTAATTGAGAGGTCTGGACCAACAGTCTGAATTCCGCAGAGGGAGGACCTAGGAGCTTTCCCTGTATTTGTTGGGTCTCCAGGCACAGGTGGTCCTGTTCTCTCAGCCATTGTGGGACTCTAGAATAGCAGCCATTGCTTTTGCAGAGGAAAGAGCTGTGCTGTTCTGCCATTGCTGCACTGAGACATGTTCAGCAAATGTGGGCCCATTTTCTTCCCTGCAGAAAGCCAGATGGACAGTAGGACCTCTTGGCTACTGCACATGCCAGATTGTTTTCTTGTGTTGTATGAAACATTAGGGAAATGAGAAACAAAATCTCTCACCCAGATGAAGTGGTACGAGCCCTTCTGTTACTGCTGTGGTCACTCTGGGGCTGTGAAGCCCTTCATAACACGTGGGACACAACAGTGCCCATTTACCAAACTCAGAGGATTACAGGTTTTAAAATCCCTTCTAATCCTAGAGGAATTCCCAGGCTCCTGGAGCCAAGTGAGGTGGCAGGCTGGGGGTCCTGGAGTCAGCTTGAGGGATCAGGCGGATGAATAAGGTTCAGAAACATAGTAGGGGCAGTTACACGGGACAGATAAACCAGTTCTCGGACAAGGAAGCCAGATGCTAGATACAAATTCCAGAGCAAGGCAGGGTCAGAAGTCACAGTAAAAAACAGGTGACTGGTGGAAGCCAAAGGCAGGACGAGTGTGGCAGGATACCCAGGAATAAGAAATTTTTGTTACCTGAGGCAGCCAAGGCCACATCTTGGGGCCTTTGAGATGCATAACTACATCTCAGTAGGTCCTGCTTTTGCCTCATTTTTGGTACAAAGGGGGAAAGGGATTCAGGAGTCAGGAGAATGGGACGCCAGCTAGAAGCCTCTTCTGCCTTTTCCAGCTCACTGGTGGGGAACAGAGGGAAGGTCACCCACTTCCTGCGTAGCTTTTAGGCTCAGGCACCTCTATTCGATGTCACTGTCCTGGGTTCAGCTCAGCTGCCTGCTCACCTGGACCCTAAGGGACCTTCAGATACTGCAGCTCGTAGATCATACAGAGCAGGAAATGGCCAATCAGCAGCCTGGTGACATGTGTGTCCCTTCAGAGGAGGAGTACTACCAGCAGTCCAGGGGCTCTTCTCTAGCCCCTGTAAGTGATGCCGTAGGTGAATGGAAAGGGAAACGGGAATGCATAAGGGGGATACGAGCAATCCTACTTGAAGCCCTGTGCCCCTAAGGGAACTGGTGTCTCTTATGATGACCCAGCTTCTAGGGTCTTAGCAAGGGACTCCCCAGTGATACGTCACTTTGCACGCTTAAGCCCAAGGCTGTGGCTTCCTGCCAAGTAATTCTGTGACATGCAGTGCTTCCTGTCTACACCAAATGTGCAAATCAGGAGGCATTTGCCCCATTCGATGATTACTTTACTGAGGAAAGCAGTGCGTTAAGCAAGGCCATTTTTCCTTGAAGGAGAAAGCTTCACCTGTGACCTGTGTTCCCACTTGATAATAGACACAGACCAGTGGGATCTTATCACTGAAACACCGTTTTGGCCTGTTACTCTTTTAAGTGTAGATAACATCTTCTTGTCCTGGGGATTGTAACCAGTTTCCACAAATGGCCCGCGGCAGCGGTGTTTAACATTCCAAGTACTGTTGCCTTTACTAGCTTCTGGTGAGATACCCCTTGAGTCTGGGGCTTCATTCTGCTGAAGGGACAGCTGTACCCCGTAGCAAGGTTTTGTCCATTGGACTTTAAAAATACCTGACCACTGCTTTTTGCTTTTCCTAGTCCATTCTTTCACAGTCACCTCAGGGACTTTTCCAGTTGGGTCTGCATTCTGTTACTTGTCACTAGATGGCACCAGAGGACCTTAGATGTGAATTTGGGCAGCTGCAGTGTCAGCCTGGGGATGTTGCTCAGGCCCCTCTGAGTTTGTCTGTGTCTCCCTTTATCCCCTCAAGGAAAGGGCTTTTGGGGGTGTCCCTTGGGCCCCAGGGTTCCCTAGGCCACTGCCACCTTCACTGTGAGCTGTTGAGGAGGGCAGGCAGCTTTGCAGCCCTGCCTGGCCTCTCACAGCAGCTTACTTTCTTTTGACCTTTTGACCCCTACTTGCTCCCAGCAGGGCTGGTGGGCTCTTATCAGTGGTGATCAGGAAGGACCCTGGCTGTCAGACCTGGCTCTGCCCTCAGCCCTTCATTGGGCACACAAGCCCATCCTGACTTCTCCGCTGGGTTTCGGAGGCCAGGTGCTCTGCGACATCACTGCCTCCATGAGCTAGTTGTGGCTGATTGGTTCCAGCCACTCCAGTACGGTCAGGTCCAACCCGGACATAGAGTCAAATTTGCTTCATTGCAGCTTCTCCCCCAGCCCCACCAAGTGGGAGGTTCCACGCTTTTGCCAGCCACAGAGCTTTCCCTCAGTTCGAGTGGATCAGCCCCTACCCAGGCACCTAGTTCCCTCAGCACCTTCTGCTTTTTTTTGTTTATCTCCCGGTGTGGTGGCACATTTTGGGTCCTCTAGACAGCCACATACTTGACCCACCTGGGCTCTGCTGATGTAGCTTATTCAGCTCTGGTAGTAGATATAGGATGGGAAGCCCAGCATGTTGGCAGGACAGCTTTAGGCACATCTCTTGGCAGGAGTCTGCCACTGCCTCATGATGGCCCAGGTGTAAGGAAATGTGTCCATAAGGGTCAGTGCAGCAGCTACTGGTTAGTGGTCCCCACTCGATCTTGCTTTATGACAGCCCATGGGTATCGCTTCCAGGGGTCTTCAGAAGGAGAATGCCTGGTTCCGATTTGCACCACACTCAGGGAAGCCCAAAGCCATGACTGTCCACCGGGTATTTGGGTGCCCTTGCAGGCACTGTCAGTCCACAGGGGTGGACTCTTCTGGGAGTGTTTTCATAATAAGCACTGTAGCCTGGTTCTATCTATTTCCAGGGAAATAGACATAAGGAATTGCCTGTCCGTGAGTGGGGAGAGAGGGTCTTGACTCTCAGTTCATACTCTCAGCATGTGGGCCCCTCACCATTGGCCTGTGTAGTTTTTTGGTAGTGGTGTGATGATGGTGTCCATCTTTCTTTTCCCTGCAGTGTGACTGGCTCAACAATTACCACTTGACCTGCAGGGATGTGATCGGGAAGGAACTGCAGAAACAGGGCCGCCAGGAAGCTCTTGAGTGGCTCATCAGAGAGACGCAACCCATCTCCAAACAGCATTAATACCTCCCTGGTTTTGCTTTTTGTAAAATGCTCTGGGGAAAGGAAGAAACATGGCAGACCCCTGACATATTTCCTCTTTCCTCTTCTTCCTCCCCAACTCCCCTTTTTACTTTTAGACTCTAAGAAGAACTGAAAATCTTCTTATCATCTTTGATATTTTCTTGCAAATGGTCTTTTATGACTTTTTAATTGTTGAGAATGAGCCAGGAATAAATTTGCTACCCCAGAAGGAGGGTCCCCATTAAGCTGAAGACTCAACAAGGGGGAGACACCCTGAGCTCTTGTGCCAGCGATGGCGAATCAGCGAGGGCTCCATGATGGTCATGTTCCAGGTGCTAGTCCATCATTCATGATCACCTTGATGTTCATGGGACTATATTTATGATCAGTGAATAAAAATGTCAGAACTCTGCTTTGTCTCTGCTGTTTCTTTCCTCAGGGTGCTGCCCCCAGCATGTCACCAAGCTGACCACCTCTGAGGCATGTGTTTTCCAGGTGGAGGCCTCTTCTAGGAGAGACCCCTAGCCTCGCTGCATGTTTTCTTGCTTCATTGTGATCATTTCTTTTTTTTTATTTTCTCTAGAAAACCTAGTATTTTGGTACTTTTATTATCTTAATTTAAAAAAATGTTTAAATGTGTCATTAATATGAAAAAGCAATGAGATGTTATGTCAGAAGTGACGGTCTTCCGTCATCTGCCCTGAAGGAGTTGGCGTGAGTCTCATGCATGTCCATATAGCCACAGCTCTCGTTGTTCCATTATTTGCGGACTGCATTTTGGAGCAAGTGTCTGCTGACTCCTGTACTGTGGGCTTTCTCTTTATTTGCATATGTGGAGGAAGCCCCTGGGACTGAGAGAGTTAGTATCCTGTGACTTCCTACCACCATGTCCCCTGTAGGTGGACTTTCTCATCCTTTGGCTGGAGTATCTGAGGTGTGTCCTACACCATCTCCTGGGTGTCCCTGGTACATTGAGCCTCAGTTGCCCTCAGTGGCAACTTGCTCAATAACAGACTCAGTTTTTCTTCTTTTGTGTCTGTTTTCCCTAGCTAATAAACCATTCACATGCAAATCCTTACCTTAGGGCCTGCTTCTTTAGGAACCCAAACTAAGATGTATTCCTTAAGTGTAACCCATTATCTGCTACACGGTTTTGCTAACTTC
Organism: Aplodontia rufa; assembly: GCA_004027875.1. Classification (NCBI taxonomy): domain Eukaryota; kingdom Metazoa; phylum Chordata; class Mammalia; order Rodentia; family Aplodontiidae; genus Aplodontia; species Aplodontia rufa. The sequence goes on along the minus strand of PVKS010005638.1, from coordinate 57,447 downwards.
TTTGTAGTCATCGTTTAACAAAATATTGAATTAGTATGTGTGAATCTATGAAAGGATATATGTATATACACATGAACATGTATACCACGTGTGCAAATATTGGATCATTCTATGCTTACTACACAGTTGATTTTTTTTTTTTTAAAGACAAAAGGACAGTGAGAGAGAGTGAATCAACTCTAGTTTTTCACATGGCTTTTGTTTCTCCAACACTTCGCTGTGTATGTGGTGCTGGGGTTTGAACTCATGTCCTTGAGCGTGCCAGGCAAGTGCTGTAACCGCAGAGCCACGGCTCCAGCCCCTACACAGTTGATTTTTTTTTAACTTGGCAATGTATCTAAATTATTTTTTCATATTGATGCATAATAGACCTACTTATTTTTAATGACTATTATTATATGGGTATATTCTTTAAAAACTGGTCTGATTAAACTTTTTAAAATAATGTTAGCTTTTAGACATAATTTTTTAAGACTACAAATCTTTTAAAAGTATAAGTAGAAAACAGAAAATGGACTCCCAAACCGTTGTTTCAATAATGCTAGCTTTTGTAATTGCGCACGTATTTACTTTTGTTGAGGTCTTTGTATCTTCATATGGGCATGCACATCACTTTTTCATCTCCTCCCCCATAAGTGCAGTTGGTTTTGAATGTTGTTGTCTTAAAGTCTGGCATCCATAAGTGGAAAAAGAACACTGGAGGGAGTTCAAAGAATGCTGGCCCTTTTAGTCCCTGGAAGTCCGTGGCTTCAGCTGGAGGGAGGAGGGCATCCAACCGTGTGATGTAGCTGTCCACCACTGTGCTTGAGATCAGAAGCAATCAGCACACATCCTCTGTGTTTGGAAGGCAAGGTCCTTTTTGCCCGTACGAGCCCCCAGATGCTTCAGGAGCATATGCACAGCTGCCTGCCTGCCTGCCAGGAATGGGGTCTGGTATCTGCAGCAGTGCTGAGAGCTGAAATTGACCAAAATGAACCTCAATTTACCATCAGCCCTTTCCTGGAAGTTGCAGGCCTTCAGAGAGGTGCAAAGTTATAACAGATAAGATTCTGCCAGTACAATTACTGTCTAGGTGAGGAGAAAGATTCCTGGTGCTTCCTGCTCTGCCATCTTCTCAGAATCCTCTCTCCTATTAAAACTTAGACTGTTTCTCGTTATTTGAATGCTTTGACTGATGAATGAATGCAGGTGTACTTTGGCCACTCATCAACACATGTTTGGCAATGTCCATTACTTTTCCAGCTGAGGGAGTGGAAAATAAAATCTATACTTACTATTCAGAACCAGGGTAGCAACAAGAAAAATTTTACTAGCAGGGTGAGCCCAAAAATGACAGGAAACTTACAAACAAGTGGTCAACTTTTTTTTTCTTTCAAGTATCCTTGATTGGAGCTTGGTGTGTGGGAGGAAGCAGGATATGCTACTGCTTCTCAGGTTATTGTTAACAAGGTCAGTAAAGCATAGAGGCAGAGTCCCCAATGACAGGATATGTTTTGATCCCCTAAAGATCAATTTTTGAATGTCTTTTGTTCATGCTTGCTTAAATTTCTAATATGTACTGTTAGATTCCACTTTAAAAAGAAATCTCTCCCCAAATGGTAGAAGGTGTTGATCATATTTCTCATCTGTCATCCCTCTGGAAGCCAGGAGGCCTCCCCATAGGACTCAGGCTGTCATCTCCTCTGAAGTTCTGAAAGCTTCCCTCTCCGAGAAAATGGGAGCTGTGAATCACAGGTGACTTGGAGTTGAAACAGACCATAACTCAGGTGTGATGGCAACTCCACTGTTTTTCGATAAGGCTGTTGAACCTGCCACTTCCCAGGGCAGCCTCAGAGCAGTTTGATGTAATTGTTTCCAGCCTGGGAAGCAGAGCTAACAGGTGCCAGGTGCCTGGATCTTCCTGGTCTTAGCATTAAATCCAAAACCTCAAGAGGTCAAGGTGGTCCCACAAAGATTGAGGACCAGAATGAAACTCCAGATCATAGGGAAGATGGCAGGATAAAAAACATGGATCAAAAGAATCATTCTTCAGTTTAAAATAAATTATCAAACAACGTGGAGCGGGGAAACAGGCCCAAGCCAAATTGCAGAATACTCCCCGGAACCTGGTCTTGTTTCTGTCTTGCTCACTTCAGTGTTATGTTCAAGGCAGTGAGGACTCCAGTAGGATACGTGCTTACATGGACTTCCTTTTGCTATTTTTTTTCAGACTCCACTGATTTATTTCCCCAATTGCTGAGGTCAGTTCCTTTTCTCCCCTCTCCCTTCAGTGAGATTGTTTCACATGCTTTAATACAGTTCGGTCGCATTCTGCATCCCATCTCGGGCTTCCCTCACCCCTAAATGCCTTTTTTTTCCTTAAATTGTGCATTCTAAGGTTCGCTTTTCGTGCTGTAAGCTTCCATAGGTTTGATAAATGCATAGCATTCTGTGTTTACAATTACAATGTCATACAGAACAGTTAAATCAACTTGGAAAAGAATCCCCTCAGCTTTACCTGTTGAGGTTCCCTGTTTTCCTGCGAGTTTTAGTAATGATTGATTGTTTTATTGTCTCTGTAATTTTGTATTTCCAGGTTCATGTATTTGGAATCACACAGCATGTAGATTGTTAGGCTGATTTATATAGTGACATGTATTTAAAAGTCATCTTTTTTGTAATAATAGCTTATTTTTATTATTGAATAATATTTCAGTGTGTAGATATGCCTGTTTGTGCATTCATACACCTATTGAAGGACATCTTGGTGCTTTCTATCATATGTATATATATGATATATTACATATATATGTATAAAACACATATATGTATGTATGTGTGTATATATATATATGTTTGTGGTACTAGGAATTACCTAGGGTCTTGTATGCCAAATACTCCCAACACCAATCTACATCCCCAAACCCAATATTTTTTTAAGAAAAAAAATTTTTTTTCTTACTAAGGAAAATTTAATGTTATTTTTCCATCATAGCAGTAGCATGTCAAAGGTGAGATGGTGGTTAGGAACATGAGTTGCAAAGCAGACGGCACTGTGTGCCAGCTGTGAGTCTCTGGGCAGCACAACCTCTCTGAACTCCCCTTTCCCTCTCTGTAATGTGAGGGTAGTGCTGGTTTCTCCAGTTGTCTGATTGTGAGGCCTCGATGAGATAGCTCTTGTAGATTGTGTCCTTTAATGTTAGCTCTTTACGTCGATGTCTTCCCACCCAAGCCAAGACATAAAAAAAGAAGAATTAATTGCAGCTTTATTGAGATATAATTCACATACCATACAATTCACCTATTTAAAGCAGAGAAGGATTGAGTCATGAGGAAGTTTCTGGCTCTTTCCAGCACCCCAGGCTCTCTTCCCTTCTTTTGAGCTCGAGGGGCCCACAATGTGCCCAAGGTGGAGTGGTGGAGGTAATGCTTTTCTGAACAAGAGAAAGATTTTTGAGGAAATGTGGATGAATCCTGAGAGATGCTAGGGAAACAAGGAATGGAGCCTGTGGTTTCCACAGCTGACAGCCATGCAGGCCAGGTGAGGAGGGCACGCTCTGGGAGTCAGGCCCTGGGAACCTCCAGCAGATCCTGTGTCTCCTCTATGTTCCGTTAGCAGATGGCAGTGTGGCGCTTTGGGGACAGCAGAGACCACCAGGCAGGTGAGGTAGCAAGTTGAATTTCAGGTGCTAAATCTGAGGAGGACCCTCCAGAGTGCTCACATACTAATGAGGAGGCTGTCATGTGGCAGTCACTCAGTGACCTGTGAGAGGTTGTCGTTGTACCCAGCCCATGACTGAGGGCAGGAATGTAGGTAGACTTCATTTACCACAGCTGGACTGGAATGCCAGCTCTTGTGGGATGCTCAACTTGGGGTGATGGGAACAGAAAGATGCATGCTGTGGGGCCCCTCATAAAGCACATGCTTCAGTGGAAGGTGGCACATTCAAATGCAGCTCTAACCAGGAGTTTCTGATCTAAGTGGAACAGGCAGGAGTTTCCTACAGGTATTTACTGCTTGGGGCTCAGTGCTCTGCCCCATGGGTACATGCTATGCCTGGCTCAGACATCCCCCCAAAACATGTGCCCCTGTCTAAGAAGGCTCACCGTGGTAGTTCACCAAAACTTGCTTCCTGGTCTTTTTGTCATGACCACCAATACTGTCACCTCTCTTTTTTCCAGAGACGCTTGCTTTGTCCCATTTGGTCTTTTTTTTTTTAATTAAGAAATTCAGTTATTGTACGATCAAAAGTGCATATTAAAGTAACAATATGATATGCATATATTCTTACATCAGAATTACTGCCTAGATCCCTCTCTATTCTCCCTCCTTGCTGAACCCCTCCTAAGTGCCAGGTCCTCTTTAAAAAAAAATAGTTTCATTTAATCATTTCCAAATCCTATCAGGTGAGTGTTGTTAATAGTCCAATTTTACATGTTAAGAAGCTAAAATGGAGAGAAAGGAAATGACTTGTTCACGATTGCTCAGCCAGTCAGTAATGGAACCAGGAGCCTAACTCCTGACACAGTGCTGGCATCTGAGAGGCAATGCAGTCCTGTGCCTCTGTGGCATACATGCCCATCTCATGTAGGTGGCTGCTCTTTGCAGATTTGGACGCACTCTTTGCATAAGCTGGATGTGGGGAGCAGGGTGAGGGACACTCAGTGATTCTGTCATGAAGGAAATTGTATTTGCCTCAAGGAACATCATCTGCAGAGGGAGACATTGATACCCTAGCTGCCCTTTGGCAAGGAGATGATAAGGGAGGCTCCAGCGGGTGAAAAATCCCATATGCAGAAACTGACAGAGTGGTCCTTGCTCCCCCTGCCTGGTGTGCCAGTGTAGATTTGGAGGACATGTAGAAGAGAGGGATCTGATGCTAATTGCAGAAATGCTCCTCGTTGCCTTGTGAAACAAGGTTCATTAATTAAAACATAATGTTCAGTGTGACTTTAAAATTAAATACTACGACATAATATCTCATGAGGCAGACATGAAGTATAGTTATTTATATTCTTGTACTTTAGTAGGGTATTATTTAAAACCAAATCTGCTCCAAGTGATTTTAAGATGTTTCTATTTGGTGGACTTCATGCCATATCTCCATACCTTGACTTAGGAGCTGATCTCATCTTATGGGTTGGTATCACACAACTCTTTTGTTGAGCATCTACTTACATTTGTGGGATGGGGAGAGATAATAGAAAATGAATTGAAGGACCTGCAGTGTACTGGAGTTGAAGTTTATTGGGTAGACAGACATATGAACTTGTCATATGTGTGATAGAAAGTGTTTGCATTTGCAAGAATCAGAAACTTACTCTACCCGAGGAGAAAGAGGAAGATGGGAAATTATTGGTGGCATTGATAATGAGGTACCAGGAAAGGTTGTTAAAAGGCTTTACTGGATCGGCCCTTCAAGCAACCCCTCTGACATAGCATAACTCTGCTCACGCTCAAAGTGCCAGGAATGAGCATCTTAGCAGTCACCCCGGCAGTGGCCAGCATCAGGGTGTGGTGGAGAAACCACATGGTCTCTCTGACTTCCATTAGTGGAGGAGGCAGTGCACGGTGGTAGGGGCTGGCACCTACGAGGCTTTACAAGTTAGGGGACTCTCCCAAACAGGAGATGGAGGTGCTAACAGAGATGGAGTAGGGGGTGGTGTGTTTCAACACTTTCGCGCTGCCCTTGTAGAAACAATGGCAAAAACAACCAACTATGGAGAATAGTGGCATTTGTCTTGCTCTGTGCAATATGTAAAGTTGTGTTGACAAGGAATCCCAGGCCAGGTGGCCGGGACACTTCCTTTAGGAACTTGTGGTGCATTCTTTTGCAAACTAGTGAAGTAACGCCTAGCCCCAGATTGATTTTGTTTTAGGGTGCACCGTCCTATCACAGATTGTGTTAGCAGAGAGTTAGGTACGCACAGAACTGCCCACTCCTAGGGAAGGGCCATCTGAGTTCTCCCTGGGAGGTTCCCCTACTTGGATGGAGCTTGATGGAAGATTCTATCGGATACTCTGTAATCTCACCAATTATTCCTCAAGAACTAGGAGTGCTGTGATTCCCTTAATAATCTCCCCTCCCCCCAAAATTTATTCTGTTTCCTCCTTTCCTCCATTGCACCTTTAGGGCAGGGATCTGGATAATATTTGTCTTAGGGTTCCTCCGTGGGGTGTTGGATGGATGCTATTGCAGGGTGACTCAGACCCCATCACAGCTAGCTCGTCTCCCAGGCAGGCTTTTGTACCTCTTTGTCCCTCTGCCCCGGAAGTCAGTGCAACAAGCATTTCTTTTCTTCTCCTCTTCCGGGGATTTCACTGTGTTGAGGACAGCCAAACTTGAGCTCTTGCTGCCTTGCTGTGGACTCTGGTCCTACCCCATGAGCGTTGCACCTTTCCCTCTGCTTACCTCCCTCCCCCACAGGTCTGTTGTGCTGCCTGATAAACCTCATTTGGTCTGTTCTAATGAGCAGTGAACCTACTGTCTACAGTCTCTGTGTGAGCAGTGTCTTTCGCCTCTGTCCTCCCAGGAAAGGTCAAGTTTTGTTTCTGGGGCTTCTGCAGGCAGATCCCACAGCCTGTGGGCTTCTCTTCTTTTACATTCAACTGTCAGAGAGGTTCTAACCAGGAAGCTGAGAGTCTCAGAGCTTGGCCTGGTAAATCACATTGCCTTGAGGCTTAGAGCAGGTTCAGAGCAGTACTGCTCACATCTGGGGACTGTCAGGCCCACCTGAATTTCAAGACAACATAATTTAGAGACTGAATTTGCTAAATAAGGACAAAATATATCAAAATGAAACAAAGCAAAACAAAATATCAACCAAAGTTCCTGGACCATAGGAAGAGTTTTGAAAACACATTTTATTAAAAAAATAGATGGAAGAATTATTTCACAATGTAGGTCAGTCATTTACCTTAGACTCATGGATGAATAACGCATAGTCCTCTATTTCGGGGAATGATAGAGCAAGCTTCCCCATCCTCACAAATGATGCTGAGTGGAAGAAACCAGGTGAAAAGCAGGGCCCAGGACAAGCACAGGTGAGGCTAATCTTTGCAGTTAACAGTCAGGGAGAGGTTTCCTCAGGTGGAGGGTCAGAGCCTGGAAGGCAGCCAGAGAGGGCTTGCGAGCTCCCAGTCCTGTGGTGTCTTTCATTGTGTGCTCAGTTTGTGAAAATCCAGAGAACTGTACACTTAAGAAAAGTGCACTGCTTGGTCTCTGCTACTTGAATTGTTAAAAGACACTACTATCTAATCTAGGCCGTTAGCCTCTGGGGGCCCAGTGATAGGTTCAACCTTTGTATTGCATAGAGAGGCTCTGGGTCCCTGAGAGGTGACGAGTCTCTTTCCAGGTTACAGAATAAGTCAGTGGTTGGTCTGGAGACAGGTCCCCATCTCTGCTGCTCACTTCAGGGCTCCTTTGTGCTTACGTTTCCCAGTCCTTGGGTAACCACATGACCAGAGGCGGCTCCAGGTGGGTCCCTCCTGGCTGCCTCAGGAGACCTGTTCGACAAGGGAAGATGCTCACTCCGTATTTGTGGTGTGAAATGTGTAAACGGCTGTTGCTGCTGTCCTGGCCTCAGTCCGCTTCTGCAGTCTGCTTCCTGCCGGTAAGCCCTCCATTCATGATCACTTCATTCTTTTTCTTTCTTCTTTCTTTTTTTTAAAGAGAGAGAATCAATTTTCGTTGCTCTGGCGCTTTGTTGTGTACCTGGTGCTGGGGTGTGAACCCGTGTCCTTATGCATACCAGGCAAGTGCTGTGACCACTAAGCCACTGCTCAAGCCAGATAATTCCTTCTTTTCAGGGAAAACTATTTTTCCCTTGCCCCTTTGAGGCTACCTGACCCTCTCTAGTTTATGAATTTCTCTTTCATCTTCCATCATTTTTTTCCTTTCTTCTGACTACAAATATAGTCAAGATTTTTTACCTTCTTAAAAGAAATCCTTTTCTGGTTGTGGTTAATGAGTCAACAGGCATTTGGGAAGTGCCTCTGCGGGGCCCTGGGCAAGGCACCGTTCCTGCTCGCTGTCCCGCAGGTCTTGCCGCGCTCAAGTTGTTTTAATGTCTTTAGATGTTATCTGGCTCCCCTCTCCACTGCCTCTTTGTTTTCTTTTTCTTTTTTATTTTACTTGCAAAAGTCTGTTTGGTGGGGTGAACACATGTCCTAGGTAGTGTGGGACCATCCCCTCTCACACCAGTACAATTATTGATAGCACCGATTTCACTCGTTCACATCCTGGTTTGGATTTTAAGCATGTGACCATGTATAGCGACCTTTTTCTTTTCTCATTTGTGCTGTTCCTTGTGTCAGTTTTGGTGAAGTATTGGTGAATACTTTGACACTTTGACAATGGAGACCCTCATCTATGTGCCAGCTCTAGTTTCAGTTCATGTGTAAACCAAAGAGTGGAAGTGCTAGTGCTGACCTCCCAGGATGGCTGCTGGGACCCGGGAAGCATTTAAGGTGCTTAGTGGGGCTCCTGGCACAGTTGGTGCCCTGCAGACTGGGCTTTTCCCCACCGTTGCTCCTTTCTCCATTGACTTGCCGGCTCTCTGGGGCCTTGTCTTTAATCTGCACCTGCATATGAATCGTGCAGCTCTGAGGACAGTTACCAGTCCTTCTGAGTGGGCACATGCAGTAGGATGCTCCCTCAACACAGTCTCTGCCCAATACTGCCAGGGAAAAGGCCTGGTATGTTTTCTGCAGCACCAACCCGGTTTGGGTCCTGCACACAGTGGTATTAAATAGCTCCTGGTCTAGACATGTGAGGAAGCCCACCATGGTTAATGACAGTGGGTGGGAGACAGGCTGATGTAAGACAGTGACTGTTCAGATAACATACAGGAGAGAAAGTATAACAGCTGTTGGGAAAGTTCATGCAGATTCTAGAGAACCCTAATATGGGGTGTAGGAAAAATCCAGGCTGGCTCTTAGGAAAAGGTGACTTTTCCTCTGGGCTTTGAAGGATGATAGAAGTTGATATTTTTGGAGGGGACAGGTGTTCCTGATTGACAACAGGGACAAACCCCTGAGGTGGATAATCATAGGGAGGACACGAAGAGGTACGAATCAGTCCATTTAGCTGGATCATAGGGTGCAATAGGAGAATGAAAATAGTTCATGTCAATGGGGTCCAGATGGGGGAGCTTGAATGGCAGGACTAGGGATCTGATCTCTGGTCTGTGGACAAGGGGGAGCTATAGGAGGTTTTAGAGCAGGGGAGTGGCATGATCCCAACTGTGTTTCAGAAAAATTTAACTGCTATTTAAACACAGAAAATGTATCGGGAATAGAGACCTGTAGCAGGGATACGAATGTGAAATTTTAGTGGATCAGAAAGAAGGAACAAAGATCTGAAACAACAGGGGCAGCAGCAGAGGGAAAAGAGAGGATGTGAGAGCCCCAGAGAGATAGAATTGTCAAGGTCCACGGGGAGGAAGGAATTGATGCGGGACACCTGGGAGCCGGGGATGGTACCATGCATTACCTGTGTACTTGGGTGCCAGGCATCACACGGAGCAGGAGCTGCACATCTAGCACATGGATCCTCAGAAGCACCCTGTGAAGTCAGATTTAGCAAGGAGGCACCAAGAGGCTACACAAGTCACCCAAGTACGCTCAACCGGTAAGTGATGCCACCTTTACCACCATGCTTTGAATCAGGGCACCTTTGGCCTCACTCCTTCCTCTTCATCACAAAACTAGGCTGAATCCCAAATTCCAGAAATCCAAGAGTGCAGCAGGTCAGGTGGGGGAAGGCTGATGAGGTGGGGCTTCTTCTACCACCCAAGCACGGTTCTGGGTACTGTGGGGAAAAAAAAGATAAAAGTAGTCTCAATTCCTTAACAGAGTAAGTTTCTGAAAGGAAGGCAAGCAACTGCTGACATAAATAAATCCTATATAAACAACAATTTATACATTTGTTAGCTCTCTGTACGTGGTAAGGGACCTGGCATTTGCTCTCTTTAAGTGATCTTTGCACATTTGTACACTTGGAATTGCAATTTTCTCAGCCACAATGCTTCTCTCATTTGTTAATTTTGGATTCGTGCTTATTATTGTCTGGGCAGCAGGAACACGCAGCCCAGCTGATGGGAGCAGCAGCTTGAACTTAAGAATGTGTTTTCAAAGGTCTGGTGGCAGACTGGTGATCTTCCCCCATTGTTTTTTGCTACAGTGGCAGCGTCTTAGAAGCCTTGAAGGCCAATCCGGACATGGGGTTGCCAGGATCCACTTGGAGATGATTTCAAATCCACTATTCCTCTAGAAACAGATGTGTCAGTGTAGCAAGGAGAGGGGACACACTGAGAACTCTATAATGAAAGCATATTGTTGTTATTAACCTTCTGGTTATTCCCATCCTCTCTCCAGGCAGCTCTGCAGCTGCCTTCCTCTTTTTGCATCAGTAATTCTCACACTGGTTTTGAAACCCAAATCCAATTATGTCAATCCTCTGCTTAAAATCCTCTAACACTTCTGTGGCTGTCAAAATGAAGCTCTGGATCATGGAGCTGGGGGTGCATGACTTGATGTCGGCCTTCCTCTCTGGCTTCTCTCACCACCCCTCCCTGACTGCCTATGCTCTGGCCCTGCATTCTTATTTTAGCCCATGGAAACTTCTGGATTCCTTCCCACAGGCCTCTGCACATGGCACTCACTCTGCCCTGTATGCCCACCCTCTGTGTCCAGCACCCCCCACTCACAATTCAGATCTCAGCTAAAGCCACACTTTCTCAGGGAGGCACCCCTTAAGTTCCCCACCTGCTCAGAGCTTTGACCATGAACCTTCCTACGACCCTGTGCTGCTTCTTAATCAGCACTTAACACATCTGTGAGTCAGCATTTGCTTTGTGATGATTTGACGGATGATCCATCTTCCAGACTAGACTTTTAACTTCACAGTGTAAAAGACCCTATTTGTTCTCCCCACATTTTCATCTCTAGCATAATACCTGGCACACAGTAACAGAGTTTCATAAATAATTTTTGATTCATTCAACAAGTATTTATTGAGTATCCATCAGCTGATTCAATGCCTGTTGTATAAAATGAGGAAAGAAGACAAAACAAAAGATAATGGTGGAATCACCAGAGGAAAGGAAGTTGCAGAGGCAACGTGATTTAAAGAATCAAATGAATAAAATATAGAAGTTAGGAAAACAGTTCCAGTCTCTGACAAAGAAAGGCTCTTAGCATGCCCCACTTAAACTCCCATCTGCTACCAAGTACTTGTGATTCCCCAGGATTGCAAACTCACTGATGTAGCTAGCACTTCCTATGAGACATCAAAACAGTACTGGGGAGTCATTCAGAATCCTGGGGAATCCGACTGAGAGTTTTTATTTCATTTAGCAAATATGTACTTAGACGTAGCCTTTTATGGGGTAGCTCTAAAATGTTAGAAGCAGCAGGAACCATTTCACCTGTTCAGAAATGATTCAGCCTCAAGGCAGGATGTACTTTGATGGCTGTGGAAAGAGGTACAGCCTTGATTTATTTATGTCATCTAAGACACATCTAGAGAACATCTTTCAGAATGGAAATCAAACTCCGGAGATGAACTGTTTTTTTAAGGAAATTTGTTTGCACTGACATGATAATTTGAGAGCATCAATTTGAGTCTTTGTATCCAGAATTTACTGAACTGTAGAATCAATATACTATACATCATCTCTCAGGCATTGCATTATAAATATTTCATGGCTTTAAATATGTGCCATGATTAGGCATGTGTTTTAGTAGCCAACTGAAAAGGGTTTAAAGTAATGAAATGAAAATATATCCTTCCAGTTCAGCGTGTTTTCATCAGGGAGCTTTAAAAATACATCACAATGAAAATTCTATATATCACAAAGAAAAGTCTAGCTCCGAGATTTCGGAATTGAGCAATGGGATCCTGGGTTGGGGTCTTTATCACTTTCATTTGTTAGAAGGAAATTTCCTAAAAATATTCAGGGAGTCTCAGAGTTTTGTTTATTTATTTATTTATTTTTTTTGCAAATTTGTTTTGGTATTAGATAATATTACTCCAAAAGTGAATAAAGGGTAAAAAAGAGTTTTAATGTAAATATGATCTTGAAGTCAAATGAAAAAACAAATAATATTCAACCAATATTATTGGGTACTATGTAATGAGCTTTTAATAGTCAATCTGAGAGGTTAGATGGGGGCTCCTGGCACCCTAAGCATCAAGATGTGGTTGGTTTGAAATCCTAAATCTTTGTCCTGTGCAAGTCCATATTCTGCCAGCTTTAAAGGGAATATATCATTTAAGAGGTGCGATGGGGCAAGTTCCCCAATAATGGCAAAAGAAGAGAGAAATAAAGACTATGTAGGAGAAAAAGGAATGTTTTCAGGAGAAAGAGCAGCATTTCAGGCTGTTTTTTGAATCGTGGAGATGTGTGGACATGAAGGAATAAAGCAATCACAAGCTGAGGAAATAGGCTGAGTAGGGACAGGGCAGGAAAGGAGGGCAGGCCGGGAAGAACTGTCCTCTGGTCCTATGGAGCATAGAGTACGTGAAGCGGGGTGGTGAGCATTGGTAGGGAAGGCAAGAGAAGGCCAGATTATTGGGGACTTTGGAAGTTCAAGATTTGCCTTTCTTCAGTAGTCCATGGAGAAACGATGCAGACTTCAAACATCATAAAGACTTGTTCTTATTGCTGACATGAATGGCATTGAAGTATGATGGTTTGTTTTAGGACCTGTTTTTAAGTTTGTGGGCAAATTCCATCATTCCTCCTAAACTCATGGACAAGCCCTTTCTATTTTCCCAGTTGGATCCAGTCCTCCCTGAAACACTCAGAAGCACCATTGTCCCTTTTCCTCAGTGCTTCCTTTCAAGGTCTCTGTTCCCCTTATTGAAAGGCGTCATGGAATAGGATGAAGGACTCAAGATCGGAAGTCAACAGACCCAGAGCAGAGTTCTGTTGCTTGGTTAGCCAATTGTATCCTTCAGTTTCTATAAGCCTCAGTTTATTCAACTGTACTGCCTTTTCCTCTCCAGGTTGTGATTAATGTCAAGACAATTTAGTATCTTCAAAAGCATTTGTCAAATATTGGTGATTGCTTCTGGTAGGTATGGACCCAGAGCTTGAAGTTTTACACCAGAAGCAACTTTAAGGGACTAACTATTGCAAAATGCTGTCATCTTATAGATGTGAGATCTGACTCCGAGGTCGGGGCCAATTCAACCTAACCATAGCCAGATTGTTCTGAAGCTCAATCAAATCCTTTGCCCTTTCTTCCTTTGGATGGAGACAAATGACAGCAGAAACTGTACCTGGGAGTCATTCTGCAAGTCACCTGTGCTCTTGGGTGTCTCCAGGTCTGGCTGCTTGGTACCCTTTCCTGTGTTCCAGCCTCCAGGTGTGGGAAGGAAGTCAGTCTTTCTCCAGCCCCACTGGTTAGAGTCACTGGGAAATCTCTTATTTGTATTCCTGTCAGAGCTACATTTAATGCACCAAAGCCTGTGTTTAAAGCAATAACCAGCTTGAAGTTTATGAAATAAAAGATTGATATCAGCTTCATGAAACTCAGGCAAAAGCAATATCTTTTCTATATCTTGGTATGCCTTTACCTCCTGAAACCTTCACACTCAGTGGCCACTAAAAAATGAAATAACTATACTAATAATGATAATAATAAAAAAGGAGATATCTTCTAAGAACCACAGTTTTGAGTAATGCTGTCTTTAATTCCTTTATTGATTTAATGACAACAGAAGATTATGGTTACTACTTTCTTTAGTTTCCAAATGTATTTTCACTTTTAAAAGAAAGATCAGAAAGCTCAGTAGTATGTAGCTAAAAGGTTAATGTTGTGTTTGTCCCCTGGCTGATTTATGTGCTGGGGGCCTGGGCAGCTGAAATGCTTGGCCAGGGTTACCTTTCTCCTCACGTGGAAGGTAGAAATCCAGAGACGGGAGAAACAGAATAGTCAGGAGAGTGACTCTGTTCCTCCAGAGCTCATCCCATTTCACAGACTGCACTATTTATTTGCACATAAAAGGCACAAGTGCCTGTAGTAAGAATAAGATTATTTATTTATTTTATTAGGAAATTTATTTGTTGAACAATCAAACAAGCTTCTAATGAAATAATATAATATATATATAAATTCTGAAAATTAGATTTACCCCCAAGAGGCCCCCCCCAATTACCCACCCTTATCCCTCCCCTCCCTTCCCAATAAATCTCTACAGATGCCTTAGGTTGTATGACATCACACCTTATCCGGATTTAAAGCATGATAATAGAACTCCTAAGACTAAGATTTGATGTCTGTGATCCAACATAAATTGGCTCCAGTTAAACCTTCCAGTCCATCATCCTGAAATTAAGTTTCCAAATCTGATGAGTTGGTCAACCTGGACACTGCTGCCAGGTGCAGTGATGTTCTTGTAGTCCCCATTGCTAGGAGGCTGAGGCTGGCAGTTCACATGAGCCTGAGTTCAAGAACAGCCTAGGCAACATAGTGAGACCCCATATCAAAACAAATAAACAACCCCCCCAACAACAACAACAAAATGTGGATACTGGTCAATGAATTAGCATTTATTGAACATCTACTACATGCCAAAAATTAGGTAATAGGATATTAAAATAAAAATGACACCCTATCAAATATAACAAGCTAAAGGGCTCATTATGTACAGATGCATCTTCTTTTTCTTTTAAAATATTTATTACCAGCATTACTCATCTACTGTTTGTTACAGATGAGCAACCTGGTTAAACATAAAAGGGGAACCTGGCTGGGTGGTGCACACCTGTAATCCCAGCAACTTCAGAGGCTGAGGTAGGAGGATTACAAGTTCAAGATCAGCCTCAGCAACTTAGAACCTGTCTCAAAATAAAATAAAAAGGGCTGGAGTACAGTTCGGTGGTAAAGTCCTCCTGGGTTCAATCTCCAGTGCCACAAAACACACAAACAGACAACCAAACCAGGGGGGAGGCAGCTGGAAGTGTTGCCTAAGCAAAGCTTGGTTTCAGTTTCCTCACCTTGCACATCTTTCCATTCTGGCGCAGACCTGTTAGCTTTCCCCTCTCCATTCTGGTCTAGAAGTCAGGCAAAAGCTCTCTGTTTTGAGAAAGAACCATGTAGGGGGAAAGTAAGTCCATTTCTTGAGCAGGCTAGACTTGCAAAAGCATCACTCTTTCACCAAACGATCCTGACCCAGGTAGCCACATATATGTTGGTGGCCACAGAAATAATCTGTCGGTAGGTTTTCAGCCCTCCCTCGTAATTATGGTGTATAAGGGGTCACTGCAGTGTGAACAAGGATTGAACCAAGTCTTTAGAATTTCCCTGTGGACAGCTCTGCAGCTAGTGGCCCTGTGATCACTGCCTTCACCCCAATACACACAGAGGCACTCTTTATTTTTACTGCTTCTCACATCTTCAATTCTGGTGGAAAAGTTGCCAGTGTGATATTTACACTTCAAATTTTAAAGGCCATTTTTCCTTTTGGAAGTTTCTGCCTTCTCTTAGTTATCCTTTGAATAGGTCACAAATAGCTGAGTGAGGGAGACAGCAGGAATAATTTTTCTTTCAAGAGACCACTAACCAATGTTTACACACACACACACACACACAGAGGGAGAGAGGTGGACACTTGAGAGAAATATGTCATATTTGCTTTCATTCATTTACTTGGGCCCTGGAGCTTCTGGAAGACAGTGATGATTAAGAAATGCCTCCACTAACCTTTTGTGTTCCAGTAAACAGCTTCCCACAAAGATCAATTCTCCCCAATATGGTTGGAGTAAGCATTCTTTCTCATGGCTTCCATGAGACTGAAGGGTGGCTCCCAATTCACCCATGACAAGGACAAACACAGACTTTCCCCCTTTTGTCTTCACCTAATGACAAGACTGGACATAGCCTCTCATTTCTTGTTCTTTGTCTCATGATTGATCAGCTGAGATTAGAACAATTTGTCCTTCTGAAACTTGCTAACCACAAAGGAGAGTATTTCTTGATCTGATAACTGACTAAGACTTGCCCTGCTTATGGTACAACCCCAACTGTTAATCATCTCACTTAAAACTTACATACCCTCCTTCTTCCACCTTCCATAAGAGTTCAAGGCAAAACTATCCTCCTGAAGCATTCTGATCTCTCTATCTGGGATGCTGTCTGTATTGTGACATTCTGAAAAGAAAAATCAATCTTCTTACTCATTTGGTTTTTGTCTTCAACAAGCTCCCCATGTTTTACTTACCCTCTAACATACATGTGGGAGGCAGAAACAACTATGGTGATCGGTTCTCTAAAAAACGAATGAAGTAGAGGTACACAAACCTGAGTAACCCTGGTACCTGGCAGGCTTAAAAAGTGCTCAGACACAGGAGAAGAATGCCTAAGTAACTGTAAAGAGGGAGAGAAAAATTGTACCCAGGGATTATGGGATTTAAAATAGGACTGGAAGAACAAATCAGTCCTCCCAGTGAGTCATCTCCAGCTGCGGGTACTGAGAGGTGAACTGGGAGAGTGCAAATTGAACCTTGCCAGCGACTCTCCAATAAGCACATGGTTGAGTAAGCTCCTCATCCTTGATTTACAAGTATAAGAGCTTTGACACAGCCTTTCAGCATCTACTTCCAACCAGATTGTTTCTTTCTTTAGGGACAATCAGTGGCAGACTGTCTCCTTTCAAGAGTCTGAAAGTGACCAGAGCAGCCAGAAAGAGCCCTGCAGTCAGACACAGGAGAAGGGAATGTAGTACAGCCAGCCTCAGGAAAGTGATGAAGGGACGGAGGTGCTGGACTGATTGCTGGCTAGAGGTCATTCACAGAAGTCCAATCTGGTCCTGCCAGTGAAAAGTGGATTGCATTGAATTCATCAATTAACATTTCTTCAACCCTTAAGGCCCCGCTTGGTTTGCATAGGATCAGATTGCATCAAGTAGGTTGGTTTCCCTCCCTTCCCAAACCAAGGATAGGGAAAGGGGGAAATAAATTGCCAAACAAAACCAGATTGCAGAGTGTAGTCTATCAAAGCTTCCAGGGAACCATAAAGGGCATAATCTTTATCATAAATCATAAATGTGCATAAACTCAAATGCACATTATGGTAGCTGAAGCCAAGCCTAAATTGGTGCATTTTTGTTTCAATAGCGTTTGATTATTCTTGCAATGTTATTATGATGATCATAACTATTGCAATTTGCCATTGTATAGAAATGGCTTGTCCAAAGAGATGAAGTGTGAAATCAAGAATAACAGGGATGATTTGCTGTGAGCACTCATTTGGGGGTGGGGGGATGATTGGTCAGGCAGGATTCCATACAGGAAGCTCAGTGTGTTAGGGAAAGTCTGACCAATTCCAACTGAGAGAAAGAATGTAGAAAGAGAATCACCCTTGATCCCAAGTGTTGCTATTAAGTAGCTGTAGGATTTTGGACAAGTCACTTCACCTGGCTGCCCCAGGAATTTCCATAAACACATCATACTGCAAACTAATGCTGCTGTGGAGAATGCCTCCCTCCCTTTCCCTCAAAGATTCACTTTGTAAATTTTCTTTCTTCAGGTTCTTATAAGAATATTACTTCATGAGATCCTTCACTGGTGTCTCCATGCACAGTAGCTGGTAGAATTTCCTCAATGAGACTAAGCACAGCCATGAATGTTATTAACATGACGCATAGAAGACAGAACGGTGGTAGCAGAGTTCATTTGTCACACGGGACTGTAAGTATGTGCCTGTGTCTTAAAAACTGGAGGCTTAGCTTCCTACCCGCTGCATGGCGATGCTATTGGGTAGACATTTAGTAAAAGGCAGATGAATCATTTTCTTTCTCTGTATAAGAAGAAAAGTTATCACAGAATTGTGGTAAGGATCAAGTGACATGATGAATATTAAAGTTCCTGGCAGTGAACAATACACATATCAAGTGTTTTCATAATTTCCTGTGGAGTTTATGAAATCTCATGCAATTTCTCATAAAGGCAGCTGGTGTCTCTCCATCCCTCTCTGAGAATCCAAGTCCCCTACCTCAACTGCTTATGGGAGAAAGAAAATCCCATCTTATTATGAGTTAAAATGGGACAGTCATTGTTATATATTTTTTAAAGCAGTAAAGTATGGACAGGGGTAATGAATGGTAAGATTGAGTGATGCTTTGAAACAAAATCTACTTTCCAAAAATCTTATTTACAAATGTTGGTTCTGCATATTTGTACTTCCTAGGAAGGGCTGGCTTCTGGAAGCTGGTGTCTTCCCTCCTTAGGAGACTGGGAGCCTTGCTCTGTGATGCTTGCTGCTTCACCAGGAATAGGAGAAGCACCAGTCCTAAGACCAGAGAAAGGGGTTTGGCTCATGGAAGGAGCAGGAGAGGAAGCACTTGGCAAGGACACCCTGTCAACCTCTGTCACAGATGTCTGGGATGGTTTCTCAGAGTGGATGTCCTTGGCTTCCATCCGGCCCCTCACATGGACACAGATGGGAGCACACTGCCAAGAAACAAGGGGCAAAAACACTTCTGGGCATCTGAAGGTCTGCGTCTTCATGCCAGAATGTGTTCTCCTGACATTTGCCTGAGGCTTCACCATCAACAGGTAAATATTCACCAAAACAACTCATTTTTACAACTTGAGGTCCATCATTTTTTGTGCATGTATCATCTGGGAGTGAAGGCAAGACCAGATGGGGCGGTTACTTCCTCTGGCCAGGGAGACAGGGCAGAGCAAGGTCAGCAGCTGGATGTGGACAGGAGGAACTATTTTGTTTGCATTTCAAACACCTGGGTGCAGGCCAGGGAGGAGGATGTGCACTTTCCTTTCTGTTGTCTGCACTGTGTTCCCTGAGGGGGGAGGCCATGGTCGGCTTACGTAGCTCAGGGTTTTCATCAACATGCACACAATAAACGTGAGTGAATGAATGAGAGAAAGAAGGAATGACCTCTTTAAGAGCCATCCATGCACAGAGCAGGGGAACTGGCCCTACTTTAGAGGAGAGTTGTCAGAGAGTGACTCAGGAGGGAACAGATGAGATCTGACTCCTAGAGGAGGACCAGTCACCTTAGCCCTGAGGCTGATTCCTCCTCAAAAGGGCACTCAGAGTCTGTTTCCACCCTGAAAAGCCAGGCCAGTGCAAGTGGGGCAGCAGGCTTGTCTCTCCAGGTTCTGAAGCACAGCTCTTGCCCGACTGAGAGTCAGAGAAAGGGTCCAGGCTCATAGACACAGGGTGACCTGGACAAGTCCCTTCTATTCCTGAGTCCCCTTTTTGTCCTCACAGGGAGAACTCAGTGCTGCCCTGACACTGCCCTGACATTTGCACTGGGCACCTGGTAGCAGACAAGGATAAGGCCCATGGGTTTGGATTGAAACTGAGGGAAAACCTGGATCAACTCACTCACCTCACTTGCTTTTAATTAACTTTAAAAGTCACTCGTGCTGGAGGCCACGCAGCTGAGCTGTCTGTTACTCGTCTTTCTCGTCTTTCTCGTTAACTTTGTGGCAGATAACACCTCTGATGTGTGGATAGTGATGTGGCAGATAACACCTCTGATGTGTGGATTGTGATGATAACAGCTATTTTTCAGCTATTTTGTTGAAATGACTGACAACCTTTCATTTGGGTTTGCCAAGGTTTGTGATGGGTGATCTTTTGATTTTAGGAGTTCCAAACCTTGGATCATACTAATGCCACTATTTTCTGTACACGGGCCATATGAAGAGTTACGGAGATTAGTCACGCACACGTGGACTAGGATTATCTCACCTTCAACCACCCTACCCCACACCTTAAGTTACTCTACTTCTTTATTCCATATATACTTCTAAACTATATATATATATTTTTTTTTTCCCCATAGGGATTGAATTCAGGGGTGCTTAACCACCAAATCACATTCCTAGCCAGTTTTAATTTTTTTATTTTGAGACAGGGTCTTACTAATTTGTGTAGGGCCTCACTAGATTGCTGAGGTTGGCTTTGAACTTGCAATCCTCCTGCCTCAGCCTCCCCAGCTGCTGGGATTACAGGCATGGGCCACTGTACTTGGCTAAAGCCCATTCTTGAGGAGCTGTATTTGAGACTTGGGTCTCCTATCTCCTCAAGCTTGGCATCTTCACCCAAAAGCTCATGTGTGAGACCATGCAAGAAGGCTGAGAGGTGAAATGATTGGGTTATGAGAGTCTTAATCCAATCAGTGAATTAATCCCCTAATGGAGATTAACTGAGTAGTTACAGAAGGTAGGTAGGGTGTGGTTGGAGGAGGTAGGTCATTAGGGGATGCGACTTTGGAGTATATATCTGGTGAGCTGCACTTAGTTGCTCTGTCTCTGCTTTCTGGTTGCAATGCCCTGAGCCATGAGCCATCTTCATCACCACACTCTTCCGCCATGATGTTCTGCCTCACCTCAAGCCCTGAGGAATGGAGCCAGCCATTTATGGACTAAGACCTCTGAAACCGTGAGTCCCCAAATAAACTTATCCTCCTCTAAAATTGTCTTTGTTGGGTCTTTTAGTCACAGCAGCAATAAAGCTGACTGAAACAATGAAGAAACTTTCTCTTTTCCAAACTTGTTGTTTCATTGTTAGGCATATTGTGGGGCAGGCAGAAAGAGCCTAGTTCAGTAACAAAGCAAGGCAAAAAGTGATTATTGCCATCCATACAGTTGTTTGACAATTTTTAAAAATTCAAGCGAATTTCTAATTTTAGTTAATAGTACATTTGTATTTGTTTTTATATATAATAATATTTATGTACAAGCCTTCTAAGAGGACAGAATTATCTTTGCATTTGAGCTATGTCTGCACTGGCATCACCATCTCATGCCTTAAATTTTGGGAACCACGAGCTAGGTCCTAGGTCAGTTATGGCTTTATAACCTCCTGATTTTTAAACAAACTCAAAGCAGCTGGCTTCTGCCATCCCTCTTGCTCCTGCTCCCAAACAGACCCACATTCCCTTTTCTTGGTCCAGAATATTTTTATCTGAATCATATTATTTGATGAGAAAATTAAGGGCACCGCAAACTTATATGGAACTCTCTAAGAAATCCTTTAATTTTGGTACGGTAACCATTATTTGACCTAATTCTTCCTCCCTCCCCTGCTTCTAAATATCCCTGATGCATTTGGGTGTAAAAACATTGCTGTTCAAACATATCTCTTCTCTAAAAGTCATAACCCCCTGAGTGGCTGCCAGCTAAGCTACTTATTTTTTTATTAGAAGGGGGTGAAAAAAAAAGGCATGGAGAATACTTATTCACTATTTCCGTTTGATTTTTAGAAACTGCTTTTGTAATTTCTAGACCTAGGTTGGCACTGGTAAAGAACTGGTTGTCATTTTAGAAGCATGCCGGGGTTCTAGAGGATTGATAGATGCAGACAAGTGCTAGGGTCAAGACAACAGCAATACATAATACCCCTGGTGCTGCCGCGTGGAAGTTGCCAGCTTTCCCCATGCAGCCCTGACACTTGGCGAAGGTCACCCTCACTGCGAGGGACCAAAGAGCAAGTCCCCAGGTGCAGCCACCAGGAGCAGACAATGTTTGTGCTGACGAGGAAAGGAGTCCTTTAATTCAGAACATCTTCACTCCACAGGAAAGAGGTCGGGAGCTGCAATCTTCCCACTCTCCACAGCTCAAGGACTGAAGAGCTATTTGAGGGACCATTTCAAGGTCTTCTTTGAGGCTTTGTGAGTGACAGTTGCATGTTCCTAAGAGCAAATGGGGCTCAGAGCACTGATCGATCATTATTCACAGTGCGTTGTGTTTAGGGAGGAATAATATACATGAGAAAGGGGAATTCATCTGAAAGGGGAAAAATATTGTTGCCCTTGAGGTTGACCTTTCATTTATGTTTTAAAAAATCATCTTTATTGAGATTTGATTTATATATAATGAGATGTGCTCATTTTAAGTGTACAGTTTTTTCCCCCATTGCGACAAACATACCAGTGCAAGAAAGATGTAGAACATTTTTATCACCTTCCAAACGGCTTTCATGTTTCCTTGGGCTCTGTTTCTCCATCCCAAACCCAGTGACTACTGCTTTTTGTCACTATAGGTTAGTTTTACCTATTCAGGAATTTAAAAGCAATAAATAATATGGTCTGTGCTCTATCATTGGGGCTTTTTGACTCAGCGCCTGGTTTCTGGGATCCATCCACGTTGCCATGTACATCGGTACTACTTTCCTATTTGTTTCTGAGTAATATTCTATTGCATTCGACAATTTCTTTATCCACTTACCTGTTAATGGACTTTTGGGTTGCTTTCAATTTTTGGCTATTTTGAACAATGTTTTCACAAAAAAATTCTTTTCTGTAGGTATTTGCTTTTGTTTCTCTTGGATAAATACTGAAAGGTGGAATTGCTGGATTTTAACAGTGTCTGAATTCTTGACAAGTGGCTAAATGGTCTCCAAAGAAATTATTCTATTTTATGTCCAGTTCTTGAGAGTTCCAGATAATCCACATCCTCATCAACACGTAGTATAATAAGTCTTTTACGTTTTATTGATCTTAGTGCATATGTCGTGGTATCTTATTTCAATTTAAATTTGTGTTTTCCTCGATATTAGTAATGTTGAGATCTTTTCATGTGTTAATTGGGCGTTCACATATATTCTTCGGTGGAGTGTCCAAATATATGGGCACTTTTTATTGTTTTATGATTTTTTTAAAGGACAATGAGAGAGAGAGAGAGACAGAATCAATTTTTATTGAGTTTTTCACATGGCTTTCATTGCTCTGACACTTAGTTGTGCACGTGGGTTGCTGGGGTTTGAACCCATGTACTTGCGCATGCCGGGCAAATGCCATAACCACCAAGCCACTGCTCCAGCCCCGTTATGATTTTTGTAAGTTTTGTCTTTTTAAAAAAATTTAGAAATAAGTCCTTTGTCCTATGTATATAGCGTGCTTAGTTTCTTCTAGTTTTTGCTTGTATTTTTTTTAATGGCTATTTAGAAGTCTGTTTTTAATTTTTAAATCTTTGGTGAGTTTCAATATATCTTTTATTAATTTCTAGTTTAATTCTATTGTGGTAAGAGAATATGCTGTCTGATGTCAACATTTTAAAAATTTATTGGTATTTCTTTTATGTCTTGGCATCTGGTCTGTGTGTGAAATTGAAAATAACATGCATTCCACAATTTTGGAGTGTTCTAGCCGTATCTGTTGGGTCAAGATGGCTCTAGAATAAGATAGATATGATAAGCTATAGCTATTCTATTACAGCTAGAAGAAAAATCTTCATTTACATTTGACAGCACATACTATAATTAAACTGGTTTGAAAGAGGTCCCCAAGCCAGCTAGACTAAAATGTGACACTAATTTACACTTAGAGATTGTTGATGATCCAGTTCTTTCAACTGGTTCCTTGCCAAAAAAAAAAAAGGCTTTTTTTTTCCTACTGAAAGGAAATAAAAGAAGAAGTCTGAATTACTTATCTCTGGCTCTAATATAAGTTAAAATTGTTATGTTTAAACACCATGTATATGACTAAGGGTTGGAAAAACACTAACCAGATGAAAATCTAAATAAAACTGATTCTCATTCTCTCTCTCTCTCTTAAAAAAAGAAATAAAAATTACCTGTAATGCTTGAGATTTATTACTTGCTTAGTATGTGTGAGGCCCTGGGTTCCATCCCCATCACAAAAAACAAAATAAAAAAATCCTCCACCACCATCAACAAAAAGCAAAAACCCAGAGAAAAAATCTACAATTTCTAGAAAATGTTACTTACATAGAGAGAAAATTTAATTTTCATGTTTGATGTGCAGAAACTATTCTTTATACAATAAAGGAATTGAAAAATTATGGTCAAGATAGGGAGTTTCTACCATCATCAATAGTCTATTAAAATGATTCTATTAAACTAAGTTTTAAGAACCTTTCAATTACATTTTATTTTTGACCAAGTTTGTTGATTAAGTAAAAAACTATTCTGCATTAAATGACAGTGATGTCAAAGGTGACTAAGAAAAAGGAAGGAAGAAATCACAGAGCATGAACCATGATTTATTTTTTCTTGGAAGTGGAACAGAAAGAAATAATGGCCAGTGCAGGCAGATGTCCCATAAAATTCTGAGAAGTGGCTTTTGGTAAAAATAAACTTTTAATGGAAATATTATATATAGGCTGGGCAAGATGGCAGGGCAGAAGAAGGTGGCACTTCCAACTAATTCTCAACTTCTAAGTGAAGAACTTAGGTGGACACCAGCTTAAGGAGTTTATGTCAAATCTTCCTCCTATAACCTGAGAGTCCTTAGCAAATACTGCATGATCCAAAGCACATCTGGAAAATCACAATTCCAAAAGTTAGAGAAACCAGGGTATTTCAGACAGAGCTACAGAGGAGAATGCAACCTGTGGTGCAAATGACCAAATGAAAAGGATTGGAGAAATTGATCGGGTAGGCATGATTATACTGGGGATGGGTGAGTACATCCTGATGTCTTTTTGAGTTCTGTGGTGTGAATGACTAGCTGAAAAAGATTCGAGGGACTTGATCAGGTGGGTGTGATTACATTTGGGGAAAGAGACTTGGAAATTCATTTTTGGTGGTTAAGGGGCTACAGGAAACCTGCTGTGCACCATCTACCCAGAAAGGTCTATCACTCCACCCTATGAGTAGAACTCTAGGGAGAACCTAGAAATCCAGATGCCCAGCCAAGACTGACAGGCATTTACTCAATCCCAAGGTGTAAGGATTTAATCACACCAGAATAGATACCCCAAACAAAGGTCTGAAGTTCCACTTACAGCTTGACCCCAGCAACTGTAATTTTCCAAGTAGATCTCTGTACCGCCTCTGACCAGGAAGAGTAGTGATCTAAGATGTCAGGACAAAATCCTGATAGAAGGTACTTCCAGTTCCATCCTCCCATGCAAGTGAGCACAGAAGCTGAGAGCTGTTTCAACCAGCTACACTTTTCCAAGCTACTCCAGCTGGCAGAGTAGATTGGCAAAAATCACAAAAGGAGGTTGAGTTTATTATTACCCAATCCAGGCTCCTTCTAAGAGGCCCAGTAGCCCAAGAAGAAGGGTCAAAAGGACAGTCTGAAATAAGGAGTAAATATTCAACTTCAGCTACCTCAGTGGAAAAATATAAGTGTTTCCAACTAGGAATTTTTCTTTTTCTTTTAGTTTTTTAGTTGTTCTGGCTATATTTGCTGGTTCCCCTCTATTTTATTTCTTTTCTTTTTGTTAGCATTTCAGTACTTAATTCTGTTTTTGTAAGAGGTGGTAATTTATTTTTTGTTTCTTTTTTTAGGGTTTTTATTTTGTTTGATACTAGGGTGGTTAGTGTTATTCTGTTCTACTTACTTGATTATTTTATTATTCTCTTCACCTCTTCCCCCAACAGCAAAATATCTTGTTCTCTTTCTTCTACTTCACTTCTTCCCTCTTTAGGGTCTTCATGCATGGCTTTGATTCCACTCTGTCCTCTCACTTTTTGAATATTCCAACCCTCATTTTGCCTTTATACCCAACTTCTTTTTTTAAAAAAATTTTTGTTAAGGAGTTATTATACAGTCATAAATGCATAAGAATTAACAATATGATATACATTTGTTACTAACACGAACTTCTTTACTCTTAATGAACTATATTTTTAATATTGTTTTAATCCATGAATTTTATACCTTTGGGGAATGGAATGAAATGGAAGAGAGGAAGCCACACTATCAAAACAGCTCCCCAAGATTAAGCAAAACAGCTTATTCAGCACTGGCAAATTGAGTCTACAAAACAGGAGAACTGAGCTCTGGGATAAGGAGTCTGCCTGATCCTGGAGGTGTTGCTGAGTGGGGATCTGAGACCAATCAAATTCAGACCACATGTGGTGATAGTTATCTCTTCCACGCCTTTAAAGGGATAGAGGATAGGCTGATGCCTATTTCACTGTCTTCCCCACCCCAGCACATGTTCTGAGACTCCCAGGAAGAGGGGATCATCAGAGCTGGCCAGTCATTGTGGAAGGGAGTGAAATCCTGCATACAGACTCCCCCAACAAGTGACCACTTTGGATCAGAGCTGAGAATAAACGAACTGTATGATAACTAAAACCCCCATAAAGAAAACATTCTATTAAAAAAACCCGACCAAGAAAAAACATACATAAATAACTGGCTCCTACAAAATTGTTGAGGAGAAAAATTCAATTCTCAACTCCTCTATAGCCTAAAATTGAAGCAGTGGGAAAACAGCTGACCAAAGAGTCAAATATAGTTTAAAAGCAATTTTTACTTTCTTTATTATCTAATGTCTCAACTAATTCAAGAAAATCACTCCAATTTGCCACTCAGATTATTAGACTGCTAGAGAACATTGTTAATAAATTTAAAAAAAATGATTTATTAGTATAAGGCATTATTCTGAAGTGGCTGTAATTACTGGGGATTAGTATCTTCTCTTGATGGACATAGCAGCAGGTATAAACTTAGTGCAAATATTGACACCAAGATGTTTGCTCAATATGGTAAAGAGGAAGAAGTTCACTAAAAAGTCCCTTATGTAAAGTAGGAAAGAAAATCATCTCAGAAAATGGGTAAAAATACTAATAATGTGAAGAAGCAAGAGAACAACCACCGTAAATACCTCACAACACAACTGAATCCTTTGATGTCACAGTGAAGGAAATACTGGGAAAAAAATTCAGAGAGTTGACAATTAAAATGTTCAATGAATTGAAAGAAGTGATAAGGAATGGACTAAAAGAAAAATCCAGAAAGAAAAGAATATTCAAAAGAGATGAAGATTCTGAAAAAGAACCAAGGAGAAACCCTGGAAATGAAAAATCCAATAAATTAAAAATGCAGTTGAAATCATCACCAATAGATTAGATCACATTGAAGAAAGATTCTTAGGTCTCAAAGACGAGGTATATAATCTCATAAAATAAAGTCAACAATAAAGAAGGGATGTTAAGAGATAATTAACAGAATACTCAAACCTGGAATAACACTGACACCAAATCTAGGAATCATTGGTGTAGACAAAGGAACTGAAATACAAACTAAAGGAATGCACAATAATTTTAACAAAATATTAGAAAAATTTTGAAACCTTAAGTATGAGATGAGAATCCAAATATTAGAGGCATTTGCAACCCCAAATAGACAAGATAAAAATTCTCTCCAAGGCACATTATAATTAAAATGATTAATATACAGAACAAGGGTAGAATTCTAAAAGCCACAAGAGAAAAATGGCTTGTTACATTTACAGGTAAGCCTAAGCTGATTAGAACTTCTATTTATTTCTCAGCTAAGACCCTAAAAGCAGGAGGGTTTAGAATAGAATTTATGAAGCCCTGAAACATAACTGTTGCCAGCCAACATTGCTATATTTAGCAAAATTATCCTTCAGAATCAAAGATTAACTAAAAACTTTCCATGATAAACAAACACTGAAATAATTCCTAACTAAGACAGCACTACAGGGGCTGGAGCAGTGGCTCAGAGGTTATGGCACTGGCCTGGCATGTGCAAGGACCCAGGTTCAAACTCTATCACCACATACACAACTAAGTGACAGAGCAATGAAAACAATATGAAAAACTAAATGAAACTGATTTTCTCTCCCTCTCATTTAAAAAAAGACAACACTACAAAACATACTTAATGAATTATTTCATGCAGAAGAAGCGAAAAATATGGATGGATGAGTCTCACAGAAGACTAGTAAAGTAGGGAAGAATCAAGTCTGAATTAAATATTAGAAATAAATAAAAATGGCATGGAATAAAAATCATTTCTCTATAATAACATTGAATGTGAATAGTCTAAACTCTCCAATTGAAATACATAGATTGGAAAAATTGATTAATGAATGAGAACCATCCATACATTTTTTACAAGAGGCTCACCTTATAGGCACTGACACCTACAGGCTGCAGGTGAAAAGATGAAAAAATATATACTATGCAAACAGAGACTGAAAGCAAGCAGAAGTAGCTACTCTCATATCTGACAAAGCAGATGTCAAGCCAAAATAATCAGAATAGACAAAGAAGGTTATTTTATGCTGGTTAAGGGAGTCATCCAACAACAAGATATAATTGTAAATATGCCCTAACATTGGTGCACCTATTTACATAAAACAAATATTACTCACTATAAAGAGTCAAATGCACCCCAATACAATAACACTGGGTGATTTCAATATCTCTCTCTCACCAATAGGTCATCAAGACATGAACTATGTAAAAGCTCTTTAGAATAAAAAAACTATTAATCAAATGAACAGAACATAACTGTAGAATATTTTAACCATCAACAATCAAATGCACTTTTTTCTCAGCTGCACATGGAACCTTCTCTAAAATGGATCATATTTTAGGACATAAAATCTTAGTAAGTACAGAAAAATAGAAAAAATTCCTTGCATTCTATCAGATCATAGTGGAATGAAATTAGAAATCAATACAAAGATAAAAATAAATCATTAAAGCACCCAGAGATGAAGTAATATATTTAAAAATTTTTGTTTTAAAGACTTTTTGTTTGAGAGAAGAACAGTGAGAGAGAGAACCAATTTTATTCAACTTTTTATGTGGCTTTTGTTGCTGCAATCCTTGGCTGTGAACATAGCGTTTGAAGCAGCGTCCTTGTGCATGCCAGGCAAGTGCCATAACTACCGAGCCACTGCTCCAGCCTCATTTGAATGAGGAATGGATCATAGAAGAAATCAGGGGAGAAATAAAAACTTTTTAGAAACAAGTGAGAAGAGAGAACATATCAAAATCTCTGGGAAGGCATGAAAGTAGTTTTAAGAGGAAAGTTTATAGAACTGGGTGCCTACATTAAAAAAAAAAACCCCAAATAAATAATGTTATGTCACAAGGTCACAGAATAGGAAGAACAAATAAATTCTAAAATTAGTAGAAGACAGGAAATAAGATCAGAGCCCAAATTAATGAAATTGAGAATAATTAAATATAAAGGATCAATGCAAAGATTTGATTGTTTGTAAAGATAAATAAGATTGGTAACCCTTTATCCAAACTAATAAAGAGACAGAGAGAGGCCAAATCAACAAACTTATAGATAAAAAAGATATCAATCACTTCTGAAATTCAGAGAATCATTAGAAACTATTTTGAAAATTTATATTCCAATAAATAAGAATATAGAAGATATTGATAAATTTCTAGACACATATTACCTACTCAAATGGGCCCATGAGGGTACAGAAAACCTAAACAAATCAATATCAAGCAATGAGAGTGAAGCAGTAATTAAAAGCCCAGGACCAGATGGATTCTCAGCTGAGTTGTACCAAACTTTTTTTTTTTTTATGTACTAGGGATTGAAGAGGCACCTACCCACTGAACATCATCCCCAGCCCATGTTTTTACTTTTATTTTGAGACAGGGCCTTGATAAGTTGCTGAGGCTGGCTTGAATTTGTGATCTTCCTGCCTTGGCCTCCTCAACCGCTGGGATTACAGGGATGCACCACCACCCCTGGCTGAATTACTCCATTTTAGAAAGCAACGGAAAGTTTACTGATTAATCTGAACAAAATTTGCCAAAGAAAATGGATCATCAGTCCTCAGATTCTCTCATCTATTGTTTTTCTTACAAAAAGGAAAATTTGTTATTCACTTGTTATAACATAGCATATGGAGAAAGAGCAAAGACACACCAAACAGCAGATCAAAGCTGAGATTCTATTCCAATTCTGGCAGCAGCTTTTGTTTTCTCTGGGTATCATTATCATGTAATTGCTTTGCTTAAAGAAATGTTAGTAGAAATTTACTTGGCTTAATTCCCCAAACCCTTTTTTAAAATTAAAAATATTTTGAGAATCCAGGATATATTCCTTTCTTACATATCCATCATATCTACACTTTTCCTACCATTTTTTTCACTCCAGATTGTTAACTGTACTCTGAGGCCCTAGTTTGGACAATATATCCATACATTGAACAGAGGTCATGTATCATGAAACTTCTCTTATTAACCCATAGGTTTAAAAAAATCTAGTCCAACAACCCCCAGTTGTTTTCCAAAAATACTATTGCAAATAGTGTTATCAGGTCTTCTTTAGGATAAAATTTTCTATAGTGAGGTATATTTGAGAAATATCAAGTTAAAACAATTTGAATAGGTTTCTTGTAGTGTTTCTAGAGCCACAAGTGAATGGTGAGACTCCAGGTGCCTGACAATTTATTATGAAGGATTTCCCCATGTATGTGACCATGGAGGAGGCTGTGTGTGTGTGTGTGTGTGTGTGTGTGTGTGTGTGTGTGTGAAAAATGTGCTAACCTAGAGTGAAAAAATCTGAGTGGGCCCTGTGACACAGTGTGGGTACTTTTGAACTGGTCAGATACTACTCAGCTCCTGTTAATCCTTGCCACGTGGAATGAAGCCCCAGAACTATCAGATCTTCTGATTTGTCAAGGAAAGGAGAGAAATATAGATAAGTTTTAGGTGTTGGAAAATAATTTGAATGTTTTAGGAAATTCTATGTGGATCACACAAAATAAGCTTGCCAACTGGATTCTGTCCACAGGCTGACAATTTGCAAACTCTAAAGGTTACACATCCATTATTTGCCACTCAGTGTTTTGTGCTGTTTGACATATTTCAGGGTACTGTGTACAATATTTAAACCATTCATTATATAACATACCTTGTCATGTACATAATGACAACAATATTAATTCACTTGCTGAATAATATTAATCAGATATAGTGTTAAGCACTTGAATCTAAGACATTTAACTGAAACTTTGCCATATGAAGCAGATATTGACTAAAATTTAAGGTGCAGAATTAGAGAAATTAAAGAAATTAAGATCATTCAAGGTCAAAAGTTAGCAAATGGTAATAGTGGAAGAGGCAGGATTTGCCTCTGGGGGTGTGATTGACTCCAGGTCTGTGTGGTTTACCACTAATACCATGTTCATACCTCCTGTATTTAACTAGGCTGGAGAATATACAATATATAATCTGTGGAATAACTCTTGCATTTATGGTATTGAATATAAGCTGTTGGAGAATAGGAACTATGCCTTTTACGCTGTCTTATAGTTTTTTTTTTCCACATAGAAAGTTCATGGCCATATTTAATTAAGTGCATAACTGGATAGCTGACTATGTATTTGCCTACAGGGAAGAACCCATAAGGCGAATAGTAAGTTTTCACTAGTTGCTATTTAATAGTTTTTAAATATACTATTGAATAAGTGTAGAGTGGTAGGAAAAAATTGCTTGGACTTCAAGTCAAGAAATGTGATCTTGACATATGGCTTGTCACCTATTTGTGGGCCCTTTTCCAA
Organism: Aplodontia rufa; assembly: GCA_004027875.1. Classification (NCBI taxonomy): domain Eukaryota; kingdom Metazoa; phylum Chordata; class Mammalia; order Rodentia; family Aplodontiidae; genus Aplodontia; species Aplodontia rufa. The sequence goes on along the minus strand of PVKS010005638.1, from coordinate 26,208 downwards.
ACTACTGTAGACCCTAAGTTGTTTGATCCATAAAACAAGTGTTTTGGACTAGAAACTTGATGGGTTCTTTTATAGTCCTAAAAATGTCTATAACTGAATGATCTATGTTGCTGTGGGGATCAACCTGAGAAATGAGACTTTTGATCTGAATTTACCAGCAGCAGAGTATTAGCTAGGATAATTCTTGTTGCAAAGAACAGAAAGCAAAAGACGACCCCCACTCTTACACCAATCATTCCAGGCCAAAAAAATAACGTACTGGTTCATAGAACTCAAAGTCCACAGTTGATGTTGGCCTCAGGTGTGGCTTGGAAAGTTGTCATCAGGTCCTGTCTGTCTCCCTCTTTCTGCTTAGTGCTTGCTCCTCCTATGCTGACTTTATACTCAGGCTCCTCAGAGTCACAGAATCTCCAAACTTCATATCATTTTCACAAGAACTATGTCTCCTCCTCCTCTTCCAAATAGACAAATGTTTGAGGTCATGGTTGCAGTTCGATGATGCTGAGTTCTTAGCTTTGAAGCAATCACTTCCTAGGAGGATGGGAAATGATGATGAGGTTGACCAATGGTTCTGCATTTTGGCTTCACTGTATACCCACCCAGAGTTATTAAAATATTTATGTTGTGGCTGCACCTTAGAATTATTATAATTATTATTTATTTTTTGAGATGTGGGGTGGGAAGAGAGAAAATCAATCTTACTTATTTTTCAATCTGGTTTTTTAGCTTTTCTGACACTTAGTTGTGTATGTGGTGCTGGGGTTCTTGTGCATGCCAGGCAAATTTTCTACTACTGAGCCACTGCTCCAGCCCTGCATACCCTGGAATTATGACAGAATATTGGGATGAGATACAAGGATTAGCGTCGTGATTCCATTGTGCACCAAGTTTGAGGAGAATGATTTAGACTATTCAGTACCCGTTCCTGAAAGGGTAATTGAGGCCAGTGCTGTACAAAACTTCCAGATTATGAATATGAGAGGGGTGGTCTAGCAAAGGAAATTTAGGCTACTGTTTTATCCAAAGAAAGGTGAAAGGCTCTTGGATGGTAAGAAATAATAGATGCCTTTTACTTTGAACTAAATAAAATTTGACTCCTTTTTCCCTAAGTAGGTAGCAGCTAAGAACTTATAGGACTGTATGGTGACAGATAGCTTGAGAGTTAGAAGCTCAAACCTAGTTGGGTTTCATTTATTTTCTTTCGAGAAGTAATAATCTTACACAGGTCATCAGAGGATGGAGTATGGCTTTTAACTGATTCCTTGCCTTCATCTACAGATGTCTTTGCTTGTGAATTCCATTCTAGAATTCATTTAATTTCCATTTTCTTTTGGAATACAATACTTTAAATGGTCAACCTGTTTCTCCTAATGAAGATGCATTCCTAGCTTTTTGAAAGTATAGGACATTAACTCCTAAGTTTGTAAGCTAGCCCTATTCTCTGGCTGTAATGCACATGAAAGAACCCAAACAAAGATGTGTCTTAAAAGAACCCCCAGACCCTGACCACATTTTCTTTGGGGCCAGGATTCCCCAAGGCCCATGTTGAGCTCTTTAAAGTTCTCAGAAGATTTTCAGTTGCTGTCAGTTATAGAGTTTTTTGGGATGCTAGGAGGTTGAATTCAGACCTTTCAGTGCTCCAGCCAAATAAAGTCTAGTACCTGAAATCACACCTAGGCCTGGCCTCCCAGGTGCCTACCGTATATAATTATACCCATCCTGGGTTCTGTCCCTGCTCTTTGGAAGAATCTTCAGAGATAAAGGAGATATGATTAGGAAGAGAGGGGAAAAAAAGCTTATCTAAGCTAAGGATATGTCTAGAGCTTTATACAACCTCATGACATTCCAAGGAGGGGGTGTTCTTATTGCCTTTGACTAAATTTAAGGGTACTTGGACATACTCAATCTATTTTCAGGTGACTTAATTGTTTTCAAGTCACATAGCTAGTAAACCACAAAGTTGGGCTTTGGTCCCAAGTTTCCCCAGCGTATCAAGATCAACACACTAACCTTCCTGGCAACATAATTTTCCTTCCCAGGAGGGCCACTGGGACACCAAGGGCAGTGCTGTGTCTTCAACCCTGGAAAGCCCCGAATCTCATCCTTTCCTGGCCCAGAGAGGCTTCTCAGTGGGTGGGTAGTGAAGATTTTTTTTGACCTGGGAAGACTTCAGATTCCCCTTCATTAATATTCAACTCTTTTAGTTCACTGATCCATTTTGTTCCTCAAAACAAAGAATATATTACATGCCTGTATTCCTTCTGGCAGGACAGGTGTGCCCAGGTAATCCCTATTACTTGGTGTCAGGGCAAACAGGAGATGAGGAACTTTCTAGATGTGCATAATCCCTTCTTTTGCACTTCTCTCAGGTTGCCTATGCTGGGGGTCTTTATTAGAACCTATCCACGGAGTAAGAGACCTTCACCAAAGTGACTCCAAACCAGGGACATTTACTTCCTCTAATATCCCGTGGAACAAGGCATACAGAAAGTGCTCAAAAATTTTGGATGCTTGAAATCATAGAATAATAGAGGAGAGTTACAGCAAAATTGATGTAGTTCATATCCTTCATTATATTACCTTCCAAATCATAAAATCATCAAGTATTGTGAATGCTATTGAGTAGGTTTAGATTAAGGACAGAATTTCCTTCCTACTCTGTTAGAAAGACTGGGAATTACAACTTTGGGGTATGTCTAGGACATTTAAGTACTTAACTCAGATTCAAATTAAAAGTGAAAAGTGAGGAAAGAAACTTGAGAAAGTCTCATGGTTAGTCTTGGTCCTCTGATTCCGTGACTACTGATCATTGCTGATGATCAGGACTGGAGCAGAGAGACAGTCTGACAGGGAGGATTGTGCAAAAAGCACCCTCATTATGAACCAGGTCAGTGCAATCTATTACAGGAGGTTTAGGTCATTCTTAAGTAGGGTAGTTGCAGATCCCAGGATTTGCCTCTTGCAAGATTACAGAATGCTTAAATGTAGCAGCCAGAAGACTATAGGATCTTTTTGGCTCATCTATAAATTGGAGTCTATGTTTTAAGTAAGGATGGAAGTCAGCACATGCCCCAATGTAACCTAATTAGAATGCTGACACTTAATAGAAAATTACCTGGAAATATGCATGAGATATAGATTCTTGTCATAAAGATAATAAAAATTGGTAAAATAATAATGGCTAAATGAAAGTACTTAAAGTTAATGAAAATTGATAAAACAATCTGTCTAAATGAAAGTACAATACTTATCAACATTGATCAGAGTCTGGTTCGCACGCTGCCTGTGTTGGATACATCCCAAGGTGACCCTCAAGGAGTCAAGTCCTTCTACTCCCTCCTCTTGTATGTGTGAAGGCCTGCGCCTTCTTTCTAGCCAAGAGAATATGGATTTTTGAAGATGTAATTGACACCCCTAAATCTGTTGGTTTCAAATTAACTGATAGGTTATTCTGAGTATGCCTAAATTAATTAGGTGTAAGCAAGACCTTAAAAGAGGGACTGGGGTAGTCTCCTGAGGGATAGAGACTCCATCTCTTGTTCACCTTCAAAAAGCAGGCCCCCATGAGTTCTACAACTGCAAGACAGTGGAGCTTTGAAGATCTTTCCCCAGAGTGGCTAGCATCTTGATCATAGTCTGGTGAGCTGCTGAGTGGAGGATCCAACAAAGCCGGTGTGGAGTCTGCCCCACAGCCATGTTGAGATGATGAATGGGTGCTGTATTTAAGTCTCGAGGTGGGTGCAGTTGTTACAGAGCATCAGGAACTAATACACTGCCCTCCATGGAAATGAGGACTTATGGGGTAAGGAAAGTGCCTAGCATTGGTGCTTTCTAATATTTTCAATCTCTGGTGTCTGAGGCTGATGAGTGAGAGGATCATTTAGCAAAGGCAAAGTTAGTAAAGACAAAACCAGGTCATCAGATGATTATTGACCTTTGGGGGCATAACCGCCTGAAAATCTAAAGGTAACCTGGTCGTGGGGGAAACACATGATTTACGCACACTATATCACTCACTCCTCCAACAGCTCTGTGAGGTATTATTAATTCCACCTAAAGATACAGAGGCAAAGCCATTTACACAGGGTCATTTAGCTCTTAAGAAAAACTATTGAAAACATGTCTGTGAACACTTTTAATGTCTAGTTGATCACATATCATTTTTTATTTAAGGAATTGGTTCATCTTTTTGTAAGAGATAGAGAGGGAGAATGAATCCGTTTTATTTAGTTTTTCATGTGGCTTTTGTTATTCTGACTCTTCCTTGTAGTGCTGGGCTGCGAACCCCCATCCTTGCACATGCCAGGCAAGCACTGTAACCACCGAGCCACCGCTCCAGCCCCTGATCATGTATCATTTAACTCTCTAGGTGAATGTGCCTTTGAATGATGTGTTTGTTTGCTACTGCCTTGTTGCTAGAATCCATTTTCCTGTGGTTGTAGGATTGAGAATCCCAGGTTTTCTTTTTTTTCCTTTTGGCTTTTGTTTGGAGGTTTCTCTGAGCTGCTAGAGGCTGCCTGCAGTTCCTAAAGGCCTGCGGTTTCCTACCACTTGGGCTTTCACAGTGGGTCTGTTTACTTCATCAAGCCATCTGGGAGCATCATTGGAGAGATGGGTCCTGTGTGATTACCCGATCCTGGGGGTGATGGCTCATACCTAGGCCATATTCCATTGGTTACAAGAAAACACAGACAGATTAGGAGACACCGTGAAATGGCTAGGAAGTCAGGACAAAGGGTCCCATCTAAGACCTAGCGGGTAGAGGTAGAGAGCCTTTGACAGCACATAATCAGGCCTTCAAATGCAAAAAGACCATGAGGCTCACCTGTGGGAGCAGTTCCTTTGTCCCAGAGGTAGGAGAACTAGGAGATGGGGTGGACACAGGTGAGAACTAGAAAGTATTTGCCACCTGCTTTAAACTTCAACCAATGATGTTGACCAGTTTGAATGCCTGTTTTACATAGATTTTAACCAGTGATGTTGGTGCATTTCTCAATGCCTGCTTTGTATAAATGTTAATTATGCTCATACCCAAAATCAGTATAAACCCCCAGCCTAACATACTGAGACAGTGTCCTGCTGCCAGGTACCCCTGCACCTTGTGGAGACTCTGCTCTTCTTCCTAAAGAAATCCTACTCCTTTTACTCCCTCTTCCGTGGTTGTGCGTAGATTTTATTCTTCAAATTCAAGAGACAAGGACCCAAAGGTGGGCGCCGAATTCCCGGGGTGAATTTCCACCACACCAAGAACTGCAATGCACCACAGGAAATCCCAGCTCTTAGCTGAGTAGCTGCTAACACATTTGGGCTGCTGAGACCTGCAACTAGTCCACATTTCCTGTTTTAACCGAGAAAAGCTGCAAACACTGAAAATGGGCTACTTTGGCCACAGAATTCTGTAGCCAGGCCCTCTTCATCCACCAGTGGGAGCAGAGAATCCGGCCTCATCTTAAAAACCCCACATCAACACCAGGTACTGCCAACCCTCACGGGGAAGTGGTGGGTCTTATTAAGTGTGCTTTATCGATGCCTCCTATAGTAGAGCATTGGTTCTGTGATTTCAGTATTGCTTCTTTCTTAAGGTCAATTGTTTTTTCTTTTTTCAAATTTTATTTTTATTTTTTTGTATGTATGTTTTTGTTACCAGGAATTGAACTCAGAGGCACTTTATCACTGAACTATATTTCCAGCCCCTTTTGAAAATTTTTAATTTTTTTTAAAAGAGGGAGAGTAAGAGAGAAGGAGAGAATCAATTTTATTCAGCTTTTCATCTGGTTTTTGTTGCTCTGACACTTAGTTGTGTATATGGTGCTGGGATTTGAACCCAGGTCCATGTGCATGCCAGGCAAGTGTAATACTGCTGAACCACCACTACAGCCCAAAATTTTTAAATTTTGAGATGGGATCTTGCTATGTCACTTGGTCTCACCAACTTTCTGAGGCTGGTCTTGAATTTATGATCCTCTTGCCTTAGCCTCCTGAGTCGATGGGATTACAGGTGTGCACCACCATGCCTGACTTTCTTTTTGGAAGTTTTTGATGGCTTCTTGGAATTGATGAAGAGAATTAGCTGCAGAAGAGAGAGAGAGAGAAAGCTCTTGCTTAAGATGTTTTGAGGATTTATGTATTTGATTTTTTTCCTTTAAACCAAATCAACAGTAGGTTACTGATGTATTTCTGTCTTATAGCTCAGGAAAACAACCTTAGGAACTCTGAGTCTGGCAGAGTTAAGGGGTTAGGTAAGGAGGCTTGGAGAAGAGGGCAGGAAGAATGGATCCAGTTTTGGGGTGATCAGGTGAAGGCTTAATTCTTTCAATCCAGAGACATAAAGTCCAAGTTAATTTGCATGATTTGTTTCCCTGTGAATGAAAAATGCTTGAAAGTAGACAGGAAGCTATTTTATATGACTCACTGATTAAAATACTGTTTTTATTAATGCATTATGTCTATTTGAGTGTATACTTTTTTTTGCCAGGCATGTATGGAAGATACATTCTGCATATAAAGTTCATTATCTGCGTGTTTCTAAATGGAGGCTTCTAAAACCCCAGGGAAGGAAAGGGGGAGAATTCAGGATTTTGGAGACAGTCAGGATTGTATTCCTTCCAGCTACCTTACTAACTCTGTGTAACTGAGAAATTATTCTATTTGAGCTTCAGATCCTTGGTTTGTAAAATGGACTTAATAATTTCCAACTTGAAGATCAAAAGAGCAGATACTTGTGAAAGAGCTTAGAAGTACAAGAGCTCTATGAGAGAAGTACTATTGGATTAGCAGATCATGGTAGATTTTTCATGGATATTTTGTTTAAAGTCAAGGTATATTTTTATCTGACTATGTTAATAAAGAATGTTGCAGGCTAGTGTGATAAGCAATAAGGACAGTGATTTTCCCCAATGTAGTAAGGCTTATGTTCCACGTATTTTGAGTTTGATAAGATGTATGCAATCCTCTGCAAGGCTGTATACAAAAAATTAGTGAATGGACCTCAGAGATGTTACCATAAATTTGTAACTAGAAAGCAGGTACTGTTTGGGGCGATAAAGCTTTACATAGTAGACAATTAAATGCAGTCACATGCAATGGTTATTTTTACCATGAAATGCTAATAGGACTCTCCCTCCCATTTCCAGAGAATTTTTCCTTTGATCCCAGAGTGAAGAGCAGGCCCAGAATACAGGATGAGAGCCCTACATTGATTTTCGCCCATGGGGCTGTGGTGCCTCTTGATAGTCCAAGGAGGGATTCTTTAATATTCCTGCAGTTGCCTTTGTTCTACTTTCTGATGAATTTGGCCAAAGGAAAGCAGTGAATCTTGCTGTCTATGGATATAGCTGGTTTCAGCATAAGTCAAAGAATTCAGCCTAGAGAAAAGTGAGATGAGGAGAGAAAAATCCTATGAGGATCATTTTCTTCATTCCAATAATGTCAGAGTCTGAGGCTTTCCTTCCAGCATATCCTTGGTGACTCTGTCCAGTTGAGTTTTAAATAACTTGAGCAATTGTCCTCTTCTTATTTCCCTTGGGAATTCATTGTAGCATGTAATGGAGCTGACTCTTAGGATGTTCTTCTTGAGATAATAGTATTATAGCAGATAATTTCTTCATAGATTTCCCCTTTATTCAATTTTACTTCCATAAAGAAATCAATAAAAAGAAAAAGAGAGAGAGAAAGGGATGTAGGAGGTGGTCTGGGCAGGGGTGGAGGAGTTGTCGACTGGTGGGAGGAGGGAGAGGAGGTAGGCTGCTCCAGGACATACTGACTACAGGGACCAGCTGGCAGGACATGGCCTCAGAATAGGTCTGATGAGGCAGCAGCCACCCTGGAGCAAATTTCCTTCCTAACGTCGAGGTCTCTCTGAGTTGAAGGGGGACTCACGATGTTGACGTCAGAAATCTGTATAGATTTGGTCAATGCTCAGCTTGCTAAATTCAAACTGATATTTGAAATTCATTTCAGAGTTCTGTAACTTGCTGGGTGTGTGGTGCACACCTGTAATCCCAACAGCCTAGGAGCTGGGGCAGGAGGATCTCAAGTTCAAAGCCAGCCTCAGCAACTCAGTGAAGCCCTAAGTAATTTAGTGAGACCCTGACTCAAAATAAAAAATAAAAAGGGCTGGGGATGTGATTCAGTGTTTAAGTGCCCCTGGATTCAATCCCTGGAACAAACAAATAAACAAACAAAAAACGCCCCCAAAACTCCGTAGCGCTCCATGTGAGCAACTGCATAACTCACATTGGAATGTCAGCCCTGGGCCCCGGGGAGAAACGGTGAGGAAGAAAGTGTGATTCTCATTCACACTGTGACTGAGCTGTTGCTTTTCCCACAGACCCACCTATTCCCTCCTTTCTGGTTCACACGCATGGTGCTACAGGGGCTTCTGAAGGAAACGCATGAGGGCAGACTGGTAGCACACAAGGTGCTTCTATTGTCTCCGGAGTCCAAACAAAACCAAGTTCATCCTTACTTTGCCACCTGTCAGGGCAGTCAAGAGCTGAGATTCCAGTAGGATGTCGAATAGATAAAGGTGTCACCTGACAGTTTTAGGGTTCCCTTATAAAAAGATATCCACGAATTGGAGAGAGATTCAAAGAACTGTTTTTTCCATATGAGCAGAAGGTGAGCGCACATTAAACATCTGAGTCTTTTTCTACTTTTCATTGTCACTGAATCCCAAAGTCAGCTGTTCAACACCTGTCCTATTGATCTTAGAATAAAATTCAAAATTGTCCGTGTGAGCCGTAAGACCCCGTCTGATCTGGTACTTGCTTGGCTCCCTCCGTTTCTGGCCAGTCCTGCTTGCATTCTGGCCACACCTCCCATTTCCTTAAATGTGTCACCCTCTCTATGCTTTGGGGCTTCCATATGCCAACTCTCGTTTCTCCCCCTTTCTCTAAGTCCCACTTACTTCTCCCATGCTTGATTACCCCATCTTCAGGGAAAGCTTCTCTGACCACATCTGCTCCCAGACTAGGTGGCAGAAGAATGCGAGGTGGTGATCCCTGACCCCTCCAGAGCACAGAAAGGAGAAAGTGAAGGAACAGCTAACTAAGGAGTTAGGTGGCACAAAAAAGTGCTCTAAGACTCAATATTTGACAGTCTGATGCTGGAGAGACTTGAAGTTCTGTTATTAGAGCAGAAAGCAAGGACAGGTGAGGGAGGAGGAGCAACAGAGAAAGAAGGAGAGGGAAAGCACAGAAGCTTACTCCTTTAACAACAGCTGGAAAGAAAAGCAGACCAAATTAAAAAAACAACAGGATCAGTGGGTTCATTGCAGGAGATCAAGCAGTCTAATCCAAATTGTGGACAGAAAGCCATGCAGAGCCTAGAGGTCATTTGGTGGAGCCCATGGCTGGCCAACTACCCAAGAAGAAATTAAATCAACATGTATCTCCCTGCCTTCAGATAGCAACAAATAAAACCAGAGTAGAGATCCCTGCAGTGGGCCGTCTTAATACTCTATCTAGAAGGAACTTGTAGAAGGATTGCTACTAGCCCTAAGTGGCTGAATACCCCATTACAGTCTCAGTACGGATAACAAAGAGGAACTGTGCCTGGAAGCTGGGATATGGGTGAGAGATGTCTCTGTACTAGGCGGTGGAGAGAAGCAGTGGCCTACAATCTTGGGTGGTGGAAGCTGAAGCCCAGACAAACCAGTTGAATCTCTTTAATTTGAAGTAGGAACAGGTGCCCCAGTGATCTGTGTTGGGTATAGGGGATGCCTGCAGAATACAGACTACCCATGGTCAACCCACAAACACAAGCCCCATGTTTGAAGGTAGCCAGCAGGTACTATTCCACTTTAAAGAAAACTCTGTGGAGAGAAGCAGGTGCATGGAAACACACAGCAATCACCATGACAGCACAGACCTGCATCCTGAGCTCCTGCACACAATAGTGTCAACAGACACAGCAATGCATCGTCCAAGCATTCAGCTTAAGGTCCCTGGACTGACAAATGAGAAACAAGAGACGGATGGTGGAAGGTCCATAAAAATCAGAGGAGGTGCTCTTGAGCCCCTTCACCTTTGGAGGGAACCAACACCAAAGAGAGTGGACTTCTTTGTAAAGTCCCTAATTCTGGTGAAATCCAAACCAAGCTCAATAAGAATTTTTTTACACCTTGGCATGGTTTACTATGAATAGCTCCAGTGTCGATATTGATCATCACATAAACTGCTCTTCAGTTTCATATGATAGCTGTCACTTCAGTATCCAGTATTATGCTCTCAGCCCATTTGTTTTATGTATTCTTGTGCATTTATTAGTTCAGCATGTTCTTACATATTGGAGGGATTCATTGCTACACATTCATATATGTATACATAATGACAAAGTAACTTGAGCCCGATCTTTATCCAGCTTCTCCCCCACTTCACCCACTCCCCACTTATCAACAAAAGCCATGATTTCATTCTTTTTAATAAGTGAATAGAACTCAATGTGTATGTGTGTGTGTGTGTGTGTGTGTGTGTGTGTGTGTGCGTATGTGTGAACATACATACTACTGTTTCTTGATCCATTCATCCAATAATGGGCATCTGGGTTGATTTAGTAATTTAGCTATTGTGAATTGTGTTGCTATAAACATTGATGTAGCTATGTCACTACAGTATGCCAAATTTACATCTTCTGGGAAAATACCCAGGAGTAGGATAGGTGGGTCATACAGTCATTCCATTCCAGTGAGGACACTCCTCAAAAAGATAGGGATGGAACCACCTTATGATCCAGCTATCCCGCTCCTGGGTGTTTTCACAAAAGAGCTAGAATTGCCATACTAAAGAGACACAGCTACATATATGCTTATAGCAACTCAGTTTACTATAGCTAAACTATGAAACCAACCCAGATGCCCTTTGCTGGATGAGTGGATTCAAAAACTGTGGTGAGTATATGTATATATATATATATATATATATATATATATATATATATATATATACACACACACACACACACAATGGAGTTCTACTCTGCTATTAGAATATCATGGCATTTGCAGACAAATGGATGGAGATGGAAAAAATTATGCTGAGTGGAATATCCCAAACTCAGAGGTTCAAGAGACAAATGATTTCTCTCATTTGTGGAAGCTAGAGTAAAATCTAAGACAGATTGAAAGTTAGCTAAGCTCAATAATAACCTTAACATAGGTGAATTTTTACATAAGCAGGGGTACCATAACTATGATGCTGGGGGGAGAAGGGAGGGGAGCAGAGAGGGGAAAGAGGGATTAAGGAGGTTATCAGAGCAGCTGGAAGGAGGGAGTAGGGGAATTGATTATCAATGCAGTTGGGAACCCTCAACTCCCATGAGAAGGCCAACTATCATGGGCGTAAAGTAGGGGAAACATGGGAACAGAGAGTAGTCAAAGGGGGAAGACCACAGACTAGGACCAGCCTTAACTTACTTTGTCAATAACCACATGTTCATGAATGTGTAATGAGTCCCTCCAATATGTAAGACTATGTTAAATGAGTTTTTAAAAAGTGGGGAAAAAGTGGTTCCTCTAGAGGGAAAGTAAAAAAAACCCTTTTAATGTGTGTGTGTGTATATACATATATTATACATATATTTATAACATATTTATAATATATGTATAACTATATATACATATATGTATATATTTATATTTATATATTTATAATATATGTATATATATGTACCTCTATATAGGTATATGTACATATATACACATACAATACATAAGCAGATAAATGCAAGATGTGAAATATGATTTCATTGCAAGGTAACAATTAGGGGGGAAATGTCTTAAAGTACTTCTTAAGGGAATGATAATGAAAAAAATAAGTTGAGACACTATTATAAAGGAATCAGTTTAATCTTAATCTTAAAGACACACATTTCCTACCTGATTTCCTGCATGACTAGCTCATACTAATGCTACTCTTCAGATATAAGTAGGAAAAATGGTAGTTTCTTCCAAAAGAATGAATTTGAGAATTAAATTTTCTATGTCTGTGTAGAATGACATAGGTATTTTGATGGGGATTACATTGAATCTGCACAGTGCTTTTGGCAGAATAGAACACAGGATGTCTTTCCATCTTCTCAGGTCTTCTTCAATTTCTTTTTTCAGTGTTCTATAGTTTTCATTGTAGAGATCTTTTACTTCCTTTGGTAGATTAATTCCCAAGTATTCTTTTTGAGGTTATCATTAAATGAGACCAATTTCCTGATTTTTTTTTTCTTCAGCCGAATTACAGTTGGAATACAGGAAAGCAATTGATTTCTGGGCGCTAATCTTGTATCCTACCACTTTGCTAAATCCATTTATGAGTTTTAGAAGTCTTCTGATGGATCTTTTTGGGTCTTCCAGATATAGTATCATATCATCACCAAATAGAGATAGTTTTACCACCTCTTTTCCTGTTCATATCCCTTTAATTTCCTTCTCTCATCTAATTGCTCCGGCTAGGGTTTCAAGGAATATTTTGAATGAAAGTGGTGAGAGTGGGCAACCTTGTCTTGTTCCTGAGTTTAGTGGGAATGCTTTCAGTTTTTCTCCATTTAGTATAATGTTGGCTGTGGGTTTGTCATAAATGGCCCTTACAAGTTTGAGGTAAGTTCCTTTGATCCCTATCTTCTCCGGAGTTTTGAGCATAAATGGATGTTGGATTTTATCAAAGGCATTTTCTGCATCAATTGAGTTGTTCATATGGTGTACCACATTTATTGATTTGTGTGTGTTGAACCAGACCTGCATCCCTGGAATGAAGACCACTTGATCATGATGTATTATCTTTTTGATGTGTTGTTGAGTATGGTTTGCTGTAATTTTATTTATGATTTCTATGTCTATGTTCATCAGGGATATTGATCTGTAGTTTCCTTTTCTTGATTTGTCTTTGTTAGGTTTTGCTATTAGGATTATGGTTGCCTCATATAAAATGCTTGGGAGGGTTCCATCCCTTTCAATTTCATGGACTGGCTTAATAAGGAGAGGTGTTAATTCTTCTTTAAAGATCTGCTAGAATTCTGAGAATCCATCAGTTTCTGGGCTTTTCTTTTTTTGGATGACTTTTAATTGCTGTTTTAATTTCACAATATGATATTTAGGTTTTTGATATCCTCCTGTGTCAATTTGGGAATGTCATATGTGGCTAGGAATTTATTTGCTTTTGCCAGGTTATCCAACTTGGAGGAGTCTAGTTTTTCAAAATAAGCTCTGAGTCATTGGTGATTTCTCCTTTTTCCTTTCTGGTTTTGTTAATTTGCTTCATTTTGATCTTTATTTTGGTGAGATTGGTTAAGAGTCTGTCAATTTTATTTATTTTTTCCAAGAACCAACTATTTGCTTTGTTGATTCTTTGTATTTTTTTTAATTCTCAATTTCATTGATTTCGGCTCTGAACTTGATTGTCTCCAGTCTTCTATTGAGTTTGGGATTGAGTTGTTCTTCTTTTTGGAGGGATTTGAGGAGAAGAATAAGCTTGTTTATTAGTGATTTCTCAAAATTTTTGATGAAGGCACTCAGTGCTATGAATTTTCCTCTTAAAAATGCTTTCATACCGTCCCACAGATTTTGATATGTTGTGTCTTCATTTTCATTCATTTCTAAGAATTTCTTGATTTCTGCAGACTCTCATATCCTCCTTGATCCATTCTTCATTTAAGAGGGTATTATTCAATTTCCATATACCTATGTGCTGTCTGTTATTTTACTTGCTATTAATTGCTAGCTCATGCCATTATGATCTGATTAGGATACATGGGATTATCTCAACTTTTTTATATTTGCTAAGATTTCCTTTGTGGATTAGAATATGATCTATTTTAGAGAAGAAGATAAATTCAGCTGATTTGGGGTGGAATATTCTATAGATATTTGTTAAATCCATTTGATTCATAGAGTTGTTTAGGCTGGAGATACTTTTTTTTTTTAAAGAGAAAGGGAATGAGAAAGAGAATTTTTTAAAAAAAATTTTCATCTGGCCTTTAGTTCACCAACACTTTGTTGTGTATGTGGTGTTGGGGCTTGAACCTGGGTCTTCATGCATGCCAGGCAAGTGCTCCAACCATTGAGCAACTGCTCTAGCCCCAGCGGGAGATATCTTTATTGATATTTTGCTTGGATGATCTGTCTATTGTTGATAGTTATGTATTAAAGTCCCCCAGTATTATTGTGCTGTCTATAAGTGGTCTTAAGTCACACGGTATTTTTTCTATGTATTTGAGAATGTTGATATTTGGGGCATAAATATTTACTATGGTTTTATCTTCTTTTTTTTTAAGGAGAGAGAGAGACAGTAATAGAGAAGGAGAGAATCAATTTTCTTTAGTTTTTAATTTGACTTTTGTTGCTCTGACTTTTCATTGTGTATGTGGTGCTGGGGTTTCAATCTGCATCCTTGTGCATGCGAGGCAAGTGCTGAAAGGACTGAGCCACTGCTCCAGCCTGTCGTTATGTCTTCTTGGTGTAGAGTTCCTTTTATTATGATGTAGTGGCCTTCTTGGTTTCTTTTGACTGATTTTGATTGAAATATTATAATACTGGCTTGGTTTCTTGGGCCGTAAGCCTGGTAGATATTTTTTTCCAACCTCTCACTTTCAATCTGTGCCTATTTTTGGCTTGAGAGACGTCTTTTGTAAGCAACATATTGTTTATGTTGTTGGATTTCTTTTTAAGAGAGACAGGGAGGGAGCGATAGTGAAAGAGAGAATAGATTTTATTTAGTTTTTCACGTGGCCTTTGTTGTTATAATTTTTCATTGTGTATATGGTGCTGGGGTTTGAACCCGCATCCTGCACATGCTAGGTGATCACTGTAACCAATGAGACACTGTTTCAGCCCCAGATTTTTTTTTTTTTTAAGAGAAAAGGAAAGTGAGAGAGAGAGACAGAGAGAATCAATTTTTATTGGTTTTTTCCACATGGCTTCCGTTGCTCTGACACTGAGTTGTGTATGTGGGTGCTGGGGTTTGAACCCGTGTAGTTGTGCATGCCGGGCAAGTGCTGTAACTGCCGAGCCACCATGCCAGCCCCCATATTTTTTATTTTTTATCCAGTCTGTTAATGTGCATCTTTGGGACATTGAGACCATTTACATTCAGTGTTAGAATAGATATGTGGTTGTGGTTCACTGCCATTGTGATGTTTTTTGGTGTGGTTTTGCTGTCTTGATTATCCTTTAGTAGTGTGTACTTTTATTGAGTTTCCTCTGTTTGTGAGTTTTGGAATTTGTTTGCTTGTTCCTCTGTTTGCTTGTCTTTGAGGATTCTTTGTAGCCCTGGTTTTCTGTTCATGAATGTTGCAAGTTTGTTCTTACTGTCCTTATGGGCAGGTCATGGAATCCTCTCTCCCCTCCACACCAGAGATGCAGAATTGTCCCAGTTTTGGCCCATTGCAGTGTTTCCATGTGCACTCAGTCTGTGTAGCAGAATGGGTCACACTGTACTGATCAGCGTCTCCCCTGCCTCCATATGAATTGGGCAGCAAAGGCAGTTTCAGTGGCAACCTGCTGGGTCTGCATCAATTCCTCTCTTTCACTAGCTACACCCAAATCTCTGAATCACGGAGAATCTCCCACTGACCAGCGCTGTGTTCCAGCAAACCTTTTCCAATACATGCACCTTGCAGGAGGGCAGCTTTCCCAGCACCTGTTTTTTCAAGTCAAAGAGAGTGACCGGATGTCATGTCTCTGCGGTCTACCATCTTCTTCCTCCTCTATTCTAGTGTTTTAAAGCATTAATTTGAATAATTCTATCTTCATTTTCCTTGCTTAGGTTTACAATTTTCTTCTTACCCCCTCTTTTCCCTCTTATATTATCTGCTACTTATTTAATCCCATCCCCAAACCACCATTTATCTTTTTCTTCTTTTTACCTTAGTGTGTATTACTTTTTTATTTTATCTTTTATTTCTGTTGTCTTTTTTTTTTAGAGAGAGGGACAGTGAGAGAGACAGAGAAAGAGAGTAACAACTTTATTGAGTTTTTCACATGGCCTTAGTTGCTCCAACACTCAGTTGTGTACGTGGTGCTGGGGTTTGAACCCGGGGTCCTCGCGCTTGCTAGGCAAGCGCCGAAACCACTGAGCCACTGCTCCAGCCCCTCTGCTGTCTTTTTCTCTGTTCTTTTACCCACTTTCACTGTCCTTCACCTTTCAGAACCTGTATAATGTTATAGCAATATTTACTATATTCAATAATGAATTTTTCAACCTATTCCATAACTTTACTACAAGTTTATATCTGTATTAAAGGAACTGTGGAGAACAGTGTCAACAAGTTGCATTTTTCAATGCAATGACATGAGAAAATTTTCCAATTCTTCAGAATGAGAATGAAATCCAAAGGCTAGAATCATGTAGAATTCCAGAGAGATAAGATCAAAAAATATCTTCTCTAAGACACTTTATAATGAACATGCCTTTCATACAGAATAAGGGTAGAATTTTAAAAGCTGAAAGATATAAAAGGCAAGATACATATAGAGGTACTCCATTCAGAGTTCAACTGGTTTCTTAGCCAAAACCTAAAAGAAAGAGGACTTGGAATAAAATATATCAAGCCCTGAAAGAAAATGTGTGCCAATGAAGATTACTCTTTCCAGTAAAATAACCCTTCAGAACTGAATAAATAAAAACCTGTGATAAGCAGAAACTAAAAGAATTCATAAATACCAAACCTGTATCAAAAAACAGTCAATGAAATATTTCATGCCGAATAAAAGAAAAATATAAAACCCAGCATAGTGTTCATTGCACTAGAAGAATATTCAACTAAAGGAGTGTCAATCTGAATAATAGGAAATAAGTCAAAATGAGAAGAATTAAAATCATCTCTATATTATAACATTGAATGTAACAGTCTCAATTCTGCAATCCAAAGACATAGGCGCACTGGATGAACAAGACCCGACTACATGCTGTTTAGAAGAGACTCTACATAGACATCCAAAGACTAAGGTGACAGTATGGGAAGAAATATACCATGCAAGTGGAAGCTGAAAATAAACAGGGGTAACTACTCTCATATCAGAAAAGGCAACCTTCAGTCAACATTAATCAGAAGGCACAAAGAAGCTCACTTCATACTGATTAAGGGAATAATTCAACAAGAAGATATAATAATTGTAAATATTTATGCCTCAGACAACATTAAAACAAATGCTTTTCAATATGAAGAATCATTAGATCACAATACTACATTCCTGGGTTATTTTCACATAACTCTCTCACCACTCAATAGGTCATCCAGATATAAACTAAGGAAAGATTCTTCAGGAATAAAAAATACTTAATTAAAAGACTTAACAGGCATCAATTGACAACTGAATTCATATTCTTCTCAGCAGCACACTGAATGTTCTCTAAAATCATATTTTGGGACACAACAACTTTCAGCAAATATAACAAATGGAAATAATTTTTGCATCCTATCAGATCATAATCGAATGAAGTTAGAAATCAAGGACAAAATAGAAACCACTCTAACACTTAGATCAAATAATACACTTTTTTTTAAAGAGAGAGGGACAGTAAGAGAGACAGAGAAAGAGAGAAACAACTTTATTGAGTTTTTCACATGGCCTTAGTTGCTCCAACACTCAGTTGTGTACGTGGTGCTGGGGTTTGAACCCGGGGTCCTCGTGCTTGCCAGGCAAGCGCCGAAACCGCTGAGCCACCACTCCAGCCCCTAAATAATACACTTTTGAATGTGGTATAGGTCACTGAAAAAAATTAGAGGAGAAATTTTAAAAATCTCATGATTATCTCAATAGATGTAGAAAAAGTATTTGGCAAAGTTCAAAACCCATTCTTAATACATTTGTTTCATATTGTACAATAAAATTGTTATTTCAAAAAGTGAAAAACGCTGATTTTAAAAAATAAGGTGCCTCAGGCTGAGGGTTGGAGCCCACCAGCCATCCTCTCCAAGGCCTGGACCACCATGCTTCCCTCTTCCATTCAGTGAAGAGATTCTTTTGCCTTTAGCCAGAATCGGTGGGGTCTCATTAGCCAGAATATGTGGGGACGTTTTGGCCTTGAGCCAGTGCTAAACGTTCACTGGCTTTGAACTAGTGCAGGCAGACTTGCTCCCCTTGACTGCATACTGCCCCTTGAACCAGGATAAACCTGATTTAGTTTTAGTGTGATTTTTGACAGAAGGAATCCCTCCCTGAAGTGTGTGTGATGTTTGTGGATGTGGTGGGTGGCAGCTGTTGGAGAAATCACATCTAGAAGGCGTAGGACACCCCAGAGTGTTCTATCGCATCATCTTCGTAATACTCTGTGCAGGGAAGGAAGTAGATGGACAGTGGGCAGGGGCAGACCTGGCTGCAGCAGTGGCCGGGTGCTTCGCCACCTTCCATGCAGCCTCCCCCTACAAAAAAATCATCTCATGGCTACTAGTGAATGTATTGGAGATGTTCAACTGCCTTATGCATGCAATTTACTTAGGAGCAATGTGCACCGATGTGGAATTGCTCTTACCTTTGGGTTCTAGCAACACAATTTTTAAAGCCAAGCATTTACAAATGAAACCCGATTGGTCAGAAGGGGAGTCTTTGGGCAGCTTCAGTGTTGAGACCCAGATGGCAGCCTCCCACTCTTCCCCATAGTTATCAGAAATGGATACCTTTTTAAAAAATTTTTAATTAAAAATTTTCACTGTAGAGGTCTTTCACCTCCTTGGATATATTCATTCCTAATTCATTGCTATTTTTTTTATCAGCTCTAGAAATCTTCTGTGGAGTTGTGTTTTTTGTTTGTTTTTGTCTTCTGAATAGAGGATTGTGTCATTAGCAAACAGATAATGTGACTTTTGTTTTTCCTTTTGTATACCTTTAATTTCCTTCTTTTGCCTGATTGCTTTGACTAGAGTTTAAAGGTCTATCTTATATAGGAATGTGAGAGTGGTCATGTTTCCTTGTTCTTGCTTTTAGAGGAAATGATTTCAGTTTTTCTCCATTCAGTATGTAAGATGTTGGCCTTTTTTATTTCCTGGATTAAATTTATTTATTTATTTGAGGTTATTCTGAATGGGAGTGTTTTCCTAATTTTCTCATCAGCAGATTCATTATTGGAGTAAAGAATAGGGATTAATCCTGCTTTCCAGAGTGGTTGTACCAATCTGTAGTCCCACCAACAATATATGATTGTGCCTTTCCCCCCATATCCTTTCAACGTTGTGTTGCTGTCTCCTTATATGATGGAAGGGGCAGAAAGGCTGAACTCATTCTTTGAAGCACTCCTCTTGTTTTTTTCTTTTTCTTTATCGCAGTGGAGACATACTGGCAATTGAACCCAGAGCCTCACACATAGCAGGCAAGTATTCTACCACTGAGATACATCCCCAGCCTTGTTTATTTTGAGACTAGTTCTTGCCAAGTTATTCAGGCTGGGCTTGAATGTGTGTTTGCCCTGCCTTAATGTCCTTAAGATTACAAGAAGCTATGGTATGGATATGAGATGTTCCCCCAAAGCTCCTGTGTTGATGCAGGAATATTCAGAGATGAAATTATTGGATTTTGAGAGCTATAACCTAATCAGACCATCTTAGTTTCAGTGGACTACCTTGGTGGTATCTGTAGGTAGATACGGGGAGAAGGTGGGTCACTAGGATTGTGCCTTGGGAGGTTGCTTCTTCCCTGTATCCCTTTTTCTCTCTGCTTTCTTGCTGCCATGAGGGGAACAACTTCTCCATTTGGTCTTTCCCTCTTGATGTGCTGACTCTTCTTGGGCTCAAATCAATGGAATTGATAGGCTATGGACTGAGACCTCTGAAATCATGATCCCCAGATAAACCATTCATCTCTCAGTTTTTCTTGAGAGTGGGTTTGGTTAGAAAGACAAAAAGGCTTACTGAACAGAAATTGGTACTGAGAAGTGGGGGTCATTGCTCTGACTAAACTGACTATGTGGATCAGAAATATTTGAATCTTGTTTGTAGTAAGAATTTTTAACTGTTTAGGGATTGAAGCTGGAAAAGCTTTAAAATGTTGTAAGCAGAGTTTAATGGTGATTCTGATGGGAGCTCGGAAAACCAAGTGTCAACAGAAATGCAGACCATGCTCATGAGTTTTAGGAGGGAAATGAGAACTCTATTTGAAATTGGACCAGAGGCCACTTGTGTTATTTTATGGCAAAGAACTTTATTACATTGTTTCTGTGCCCTGAAACTGAATTTTAAAGTGATGGACTCATTAATCTGATGGAGGAAATTTCAAGACAGTACAGCATTCAGTCACTAGCATGGATATTGCTGGCAGCTTTTAGCCTGCTTTACTGTGAAAGTGGGGAAGAGAAAATAGAACTAAAAGATTTAAGAACTGGCTGTTTGTGCAGAAAGGTGCATGTAAAGCTGGGGTTAAGGAAGGTGTGCTTTTTGAAGATATTACAGTTCCTATAGAGATTCTAGGTACTTTGCACAAACACAATTGAAAAGATGACTGGAGAGTATCTCAGGGATTTGCACAAACATACTCATTGCTATGGGGTACAGAAGATAATTCTTTTTTTTTTTTTGAAAAGAGATTTTTGAGACACTGCTGTACCGGGGATGTCTAAAAATTTGTTCACTGTGCTGAGGCACCCTCAAAGGTCACCTCAGCCATGATTCCGCGCACAATGCAAATGCATTACATTGTGGCATCAGTAACTGAGGGGAGATGGGGCTGGTGATGCATAGGAAGAGCATTCTCTATGTAATTGAAGTGATGCTGCTATAGGTTCTCATCAGAGTGGCTTCTCCTCCTCATGTTAAAGGGAAAGCCCATGGGAACTGCACAGAAATACTTGTAGAACATACCTAAAATGAAAGGGCTGGAAATTCAAATACTTCATTTAAAAAATCAATTAGATAGAAGATAATCAGATAAGGATACAAGGCACATTGAATCAGGAAACTCACCTTTCCTCCTTATAAGGGTGCATGTCCTAGTGAACCAGTAACCTGCTCTGTTGTCCTTAAAAGGTTACAAGTGGGGACTGGCGTGGTGGCTCACAGCGCTTACATAGCATGTGCAAGTTTGCAAGTTCAAACCCCAGCACCCATGTACACAACTAAGTGTCAGAGCAATGAAAGCCATGTGAAAAACTCAACAAAAATTGATTCTCTCTGTCTCTCTCTCTTACTGTCCTTCTTTCTTTAAAAAAAAAAAAAAAGGTTACAAGTGCCACTGAAACAGGAGGCCACCCTGTTATGCTGGTAAGAACACAAGTCCCAGCAATCCAGCAGAGTGCCCTGCTCTCCCTAAAAGTTAGCTATGGCCAGTGAACAAGCAGCCTACATTGCCCTCCTTATAATGTCACAAGTGTCACTGAACCAGCGCACACACTGCTCTCCTTATAAGGACAAAAATGCAACTGAACAAAGAGCCATCCTGCTTTCCTTACAGGGATGTGAGTCACACTGGAACAACAGCTTGCCCTACTCCATTTATGGCTTCATCTTAGGTAATTGAAAGGATCGAAACCCACATGGACATCGGCTAGCCATCAGAGACTTTATTGCAGGTGGGAGAGCAGCAGAGAGAGAAAGAGCTTGAGAGACGGCACTTTTATAGGGCTGGATGGGGGGGGGTGGTCCATGGGGGTTAGGTGGCCTAGGACAGGGGCAGGTCCTGATTGGCTGGTGGCCACAGAGATGGGTGTGTAGGGACACTATTGGGTGCATGTTCGTGCCCTTGGGAAGGCTAGGACCCGGAAGAGAAGGCCCTTAAGCGCCATCTTGAGAGAGGGTCCTTGCATCACCCAATAGTAATTATATCATAATATTGCCATTTCTGAAAAAATAAAAGGTGTGAGATTAGAACCTAAACAAATGCTCTGGGAGATATAATTTAACCCATAACACTCTCTATTCCTATTTTTCTGAGAGATTTAGTGAATAGGTGTTGAATTAACTTCACCACACTGAGGACCAAGCTTCTGATCTGTGAACTCTTGGGGGGACACATTATATGCAAAACATAGCAACACTCTTTCCTCATTGCACTGTTGATATCTTCAGGGTCTGTAGTCATTCATATTCCATTTAATACTTGATATTGAAAATTTGTCTATTCTTTCCTTTATCAACAGTATTACAAATTAGTGAATTTTACTATTCATTTCAAACAACCAACTCTTTGTCTCATTCATGTCTTTCATTCTTTCTGTTTTCAATATAATTAATCTCTGTTCTTGTCTTCATTGAGTCCTTTCTTCTGCTTGGTTTATTTTTCTCTCTAAATACTCCCCACCTCCAAGATTTCCCAGGTGGCAGAATGATTATTTGTGTCTATTATTTGTTTCTAATGTGTTTTTCATGCTATCAATTTCCAAATACTGCTTTAGATGTATTATACAAGTCATTAAATGTTGTATTTTATTAGGTTCAGTGCCCATTTTATTTCTCTTTAAGTTTCCTGGACCCATAGATGATTTAGAAGTGTGCTTATTTTCCAAGGGTTTGGAGATTGTCTTTTATCTCACTGTTTTCCAGTTTGAGTCCTCTATGGAGAAAGGACACTCTTGAGTATGACTTCAAATATTTACATTTGATTAATTTTCTTCATGGTTTATATTCATTTATGTGCTTTGGGAAAATTATAAGAATCAGTATTCTGCTATGGGATTAAGGGTCCTATAAATATTTCATTTCCTTTTTCTTAGAAGATGATAAGTTCTCCTATATCTTTGATGTTTTTTGCCTAGTTGTACTATCAATTGTTGACAGACTTGTTCATTCTTAGTATCTATTGCTTCAATCCCTCTTCACCTCCTTCTCACCTCACCCAGCAAAAATAAAGGAAGAAAGAAAAAGAGGAAGGAAGAAAGAAAGGAACAAAGAGATAAATAAGAAAATCACAACAACAACAAAGTTATCCATACCCAATAGGAGCATAAAATTGTATCAGAGTCAATAATGTGATATTAGCCTCACGTCTTCTACTGTTCAGGGGCATCTGCTGGTTGCCAGACTCTTGGAATTACTTACATGGATCCCCTCAGAGTTACATGTTTTTTAAAAAAATTATTTACTAGGATGGATTCTGACTTTTTACTGGAATTTTTGATATTCACCTGTTCCTCTGTTTGACCTTAACCTTGGGGTCACTTTTGTGTTATTTGCCAGATCAAGATCATCCAGACACATTTCTAATGCAGGAACAGTTGACACCAGGGTTTTCAATTCTTCTATTATTTTCCACTTTTGTGCAATCTACTTCTGTCCCATCAGTCTGTAACTTGTTACTCAGAGCTCTCAGAAGTCTAAGTTCCCCACTTAGCTACCACTGACAGCTGAAGGGAGAGGTTCCTTGTTACAGTTTGGTTTGAGTGGGAGTTTGAGCTTTCCACTCAGCTCCACTGATACCTTGCTGGCAAGGAGGACTACCTCACTCTGCTCATCATATAGACTCCACCAGTACCAAGGAAGGCATGATGGGGCTAGGGTGGCACTACCAGTGACTGGTGGTCCAAGTCCTGAGTGCACTGGCCTCCTCTGACAGTAAGTACACCAGTAAGGAGGTTTAGGGTGCCACATACAATTGTCTGGGTATGCAAGTCCAGGCTTCCCACCTTCTGTTTTTTTTTTTTTTTAAAGAAAGAGGGACAGTGAGAGAGACAGAGAAAGAGAGAAACAACTTTATTTAGTTTTCACATGGCTTTAGTTGCTCCAACACTTAGTTGTGTATGTGGTGCTGGGGTTTGAACTCGGGTCCTCGTGCTTGCCAGGAAAGTGCCGAAACCACTGAGCCACCGCTCCAGCCCCCCACCTTGTGTTTTGATAGTGTGAGTAGGCACAGGGTCATAAATTCCTTCTTTCCTCTTTGTCAGGCACAAAACAGTTATTGTCAAAGTTTTCAGTCTTCCTGGCTGTACCTTTTGTAGTTCTTTGGCATAATAGAGCAGGAATTTGTTTTAACTTCTTTGGTTTGTGACCATTTTTCATTTTTAGGTTTTCTGACTTCATTTCCAAATCTAGGAAACAGAGAAAGCAGCAAGCTTGTCATTATGTACTTCTTTGGATTCCAAGGTTCCTAGACTGTCTACTTTTTTATGCTTTAAATCAGTGTCCAGGTCTTAAGTTGTGTTTAGCAGAAGGAACTACAACAGGTACATTTACTCCTTCTTCACATGTATACAAGTTTGAACTGCCCACTGTTGAAAGGTGAGGACAGGTACAGTAGTGGAGAAAAGGCAGGGATGGGTAAGAGAAGAGCTAAGTCAAACTGGTATTTTAAAACATCCTAATGAAAGAGAAAGCTTCCAACAGGAGAATCAATCAACTGCTGGGAGGAGGTCAGGTAAAATAAGGGCTGAGTTTATAAATAATTCTGTGTACATAAAGTTCTGATTGTAGAGGAAGTAAAGGAAAAAGGAAGAGTTTAAAAAAAATAACCCAGACAAAATCAACCTAATAGGGAAAGGTTGAAATGGTTCTACGTCTACATACATCCACATGACTGTGTTCCCAATCAAGAATCAGTTGGGTTATTTCCAAATCTGTTCCTGACAATTGTAAGTATCACCATTATTATAATTATGTGATATTAATTAGGTTACATGAACAGCTAACATATCATTGGGAAAAGAGCTTTTGTTACTATAAAACCTAAAGCTACTTTAAAAATTTATTTAGAAATAAATGTGGACACAAGTGCACATGAATGGGAGATAGCATCAAAAAGATTTGTTTTTTGAAGAGACAGAGGGAAAGAGAGAATCAATTTTATTTAGTTTTTTCCATTTGGCTTTTGTTGCTCTGATAATTCGTTGTGTATGTGGTGCTGGGTTATGATCCTGTGTGCCTGTGTATGCAAGGCAAGCTTCAAATCTGCTGAGCCACCCCTCTGTCCCCAAAAAAGATTTTTTGAAAAGAAGAATTCAGCACTGCTCTTAGATGGTTTGGTATAAGCCTCTGCATTCTTGTTCTACTTTAAAAACACCAATGCCAGGAAGACAATGTATACTGAATGGGTGTGGCCAACGCAATCAGTATTATCTGTTACATGAAAAAGTCAGGATTTCACATAAAATATCTAGACCAAGAATGTTTATACTTCAAACTTGAACATATTTCTTTAGAATATATTTGTATCATTTATTTCATGGCTCCATGTTTTAACCAACTTTTTCAAATAACCAACCAATAGTATTTGCCCAGAGGACTTCCTTTGCACACACACAAACTACACACCTGCCCCCTACTGTAAATTACAGTGTCTAAGCAGGTATTACACATTTTTTTGTCATTTTGCTTCTCTATATTACTATCTTTACTTTCCTATAATGAACTTATGTCTTCATAACAAAAACAATATTTGTTTTTAATTACCACCAAAATAATCTTGTTTGAATGCCTAGGGAAACACAAATATGCTTTGCTATAAATCAACATAGGAAGCTTCTTGAATGAGGAAAAAAGTATCACTGCACACATGTGATAAACTAGCACCATTTCATCTCTTAAAAGTTTAGCTTTAAGACATTATAGGATGCAGATACAATTTACATTTCTCTGTCAGAGTAATATGTTACCAAAGCTGAATGTAATTATTGCTTATTTTAAGCTTCCATCTTCACCAATCCTTAACAAGGTAAGTAAACACTGAAAATGAACAACTTCAGAAGAAAGCAAAAAGCAATAAACAAGCCCCATAGAGCAAAACAAACATACCCACATCCTAGTCAAGTGCCTACCCGCAAAAATTACACAAAATATCCAAGTCATACTATGAAATTAATTTTCTGGTTGCAAAATCTACCAAACTTTAAAATAAAACCCTTAATATGTGTAGATTTGAAGAACTGACTTTTTAAAGAAATTGCATATTTAAAAGTAACCATATCAGGAGGACTGTAAATTCAAAGCCAATCTCAGCAACTCAGTGAGATCCTGAGTAACTTAGCAACAATCTGTCAAAATTGAAAAATTAAATAAAAAGAGCTGGGGATGTGAAAGATAATAATAAAATAAAAAGAGCTGGGGATGTGACTTAGTGGTGAAGCACTGCTGTGTTCAATCTCCAGTACAAAGAGAAACAAACAAAAAAAGAAGACAAAAGAGAAAAGTAGCCACAATGAGGAATGCCAGTTGGAGGAAGATCGCACTTCCCTGCACTTCCTTAGCACCAGATTTTTAAGGCAAGAAGGATGCCCCTCACAGAAGTGGGTAACTAAGGAACTTAAATAGTAGTGGATTAATAAAAAAATATAGACACAGAATGTTGCTACCTCAGGCGTCCCTGAGGCG
>PVKS010005637.1:63493-83848 GCA_004027875.1 Aplodontia rufa | reverse complement strand
GGTTCAAAAAATTAACTTGCTAAAGCCACACACCCAGGAAGTAGATAAGCAACTTTCAGAAATATGTCTGCTTTTCTTCTCTCCAAAAGAACAATTGTCAGGTCCTGGCTCTCCCTCCCCTCTCCCCTCTCCTACCTGCTCCCACTTTGTTCAGAGGTCTAGAGACAGAATCCAGACAAGATTCCACCCTCCAGCCTGGGTACAGCACTAGAGGATGGCTTTCTGGCCAAAGACCACATCTCTGCTTCTCACCCTTCCAACATCCTCCACAAACCAAGCCTCAGGAGAAAGATAGCTTCCTGGTAGCTACAGGGTTCCTTCAGGGCCCCAAGGCATGCCACAGCTCCCACTCCAATGTTCATTGGCACCCAGGCCCAAGAACCTGGGTGGGAGAAGATGTGGGAACTCAAGTCAGAAGCCAAATTCCCCCTCCCCAATGCCAGCCAGGAATGAGCTATTCAAGAGCACAAATACTGCAGATCAAAAGACAAATGCTTTGGACAGCTTTAAATAGAAGCAAAGCCAAGCAAAAGAAGGGTTCGGCATCGAGAACACTGTTTCTTTAAGGTCTAGCTCACAACACTGTGTACATTTCTGCCTGATGTGGATGACTTAACACTAATACACTCAGGATGCTCAGAGGGAAACACTGTCACTTCCTCAGCCTGGGGGTTGGGGGAGGACAAAAGAAAGCAGCAGAGATGGTTTCCACAGGGTCCAGGGCCTTGTCCAGGGTAAGGCATCACAGGAGGTAGGCAAGCCTGACCTCAACACCACATTGCTCTCCCAGCAGGGTGTCAGGAAGTCCTGGATGCTACAGAAGGTTTGCGCACAGGAAAGCCCAGCCTCCCACTCCCAGCCTCACCTGTGAGGCTGTTCTGCAGGGAGAACAGGGTAGAGGGGTGCAGGATTCACTAGAGGCCCCCCAGAGGGCTGTTTTAGCAGAATGACCAGGCCAGGCAGGCCCTACTCTGCCTCTTGACCTTGAGAAAGTCAGAAGGGCCACATCCAACATGCATGTCCTAAACCCCCCTGCAAGGGATGACTGTAAACTTTCCTACCTCCTGAAATCGGTGTGAAGCCAAAACAGGAGATTCTAAAACACAAGAAGGGTTTCAGCAAGTAGGCACCCTGCAGGTGGAGGAGACCCGGGTTTGAAAGCAGAGAGGGGGCAGAGCTGTCCCAATCCGAGAGGGAGGGAGGGAGGGAGGGAAGAGAGACAGAAAGAGAAAGAGAGAGAGAGAGAGAGAGACATGTGTGTAACCAGGGCACCTCTACCTTCCCTTAAGGATCAGTGTCAGCCAAGAATGTCTCCAGGCCACTCACACATCGATTTCTACCTTCATCATGTGCCACAGCTTGGATTATTTCCATGCAGCTGTTTCCCTGAAGTAAAGGACTTCTGTTGCTTTGTCCTAAACTCAACTCTAGAATGTCAAGGTGCACACATGTGTTTGGAAGTGGGGGCTGCTTTCCGACACTGTGGGTTGGCAAGCAAGTCCCCCCCAGTCAATCCTGTGAAATTCCATCCTAAGCCCCACAGCCACTCTCCTTGCAGTCATCCTGTCATCCTGTCATCCTTGCCATCCTCTGAAGTACAGCCCTCCTTCTTGCCACCCTCATTCAGGAGCTGGGACTTTCTTTGGGATTCTCAAATTTTACTAAAGTAAAAAGAGTATTCAGCACATGAAATATTCACCCCAGCAGAAATCTGATGGCAATGACTCTACAGACCAAGGCAAATGCTAGGCAGGAAATACTCTGCCACCCTTCCCCACATCCAGGATCTGTAACGTCCCCTGCCCTGGGGGAGGAAAGAGGGCAGCTTGGTGCCCACTCTAAGTTTAGCTCTGAGGACGCAGCTGACAAGGCGGGCGGAAATTCGACTGAGACACTCTAGCCCTAGGGAAGTCAGAGAGGAGCAGAGTTAGAGCTGGGAGGCAGAAAGTGGGCCGAGGACAGCAGGACAGGACCCCTCCTGGGGTGCAGGCCCTGGGGGCTGTGGGAGGCAGGACTGGGCCAGGTGAGGCCCCTGGGCCCAGAGACATAGGAAAGATTACAGCTCCCTCACCCTAGGCAACCTGCCTGCTTCCTGCCCACCCCCAAGAGCTTTGCCAGGAGAGAAGCATGCCCCTGAGACAGCACTGGATGCTCCCTGAAACCAGCTTTGCAAACAAATGTGCCTGTCCCTCCTCATACGGGCCACTGTATTGACCCAGACCATCCACGGCTTACGTGGTTATTCCCTACCTCTCAAAGACCAAGGCAAAGTGATTCACTGCGCCCAGAGGCTGCCTAGCATGCTGTTCCCACAGGAGGTGGCCTGTCAGAAGGGTTTAGGGATCCATCCAGCCTTATCTTTGTCCCCATAGGTCTGTGCCTCCAGATGATTTAGAAAGAGAACCAACCATCCCTTCCAGATCTAAACCCACCTTCTCCCTCCACTGCTCCCCTTTCTCTTCTCCAGGAACTCTGGCTTATTCTCCCTCTGAGTGGGAATGAACACCCTCTCCTTAATTGTATTCTCATTAAACAAGCCTTAATAAATACATACCAAGGGAAAGAGGGTTGTACAACACAGCATCCTCATAAGTGATAATTAAACACAGATCACAGCAATTAAGCAAATCAGGGAACAAGGAAGGGGTGGGCAGGACAGATAGAGTACCAGTTACATGCTTAGGAAAAGACTGGAGCCCACAGAAACCTCAACTGCAATATAGGCCTTGGAAACTGCTTTTTAGTTTAAGAAATGGCTGGGTTGTCAAAACTCACTGTCGTCTCGGTCTGAGACTGAGTTTGAGATGGTGAGAGAGGAGGAGGACTCCTGGGAATGTACTGCTTTGGACCCAATCTCCCCAGCAGAGAAAATGGCAGCTCTGAGTCCCCAAAACCCTTCATTCTTCTACACCATACCCCAGAGCCTCAATTTCCCCCAAACCTAACTCCAATAGCTATTGACCTTCCCCCTCACCAGAATTCTAGTTACAGGGAGGTCTGGATTCCATCCCCCTGGACCATCAACTAATCATGCAGCCTTGGACAAGTCACCATGCCTCTGGATAATGAGTTCATCCACAGGAGAGTTCTGGGCTATAGTTTCCAAACTCCCTGCATACGCTGATGCTCCAGCTGGCTGTCCCATCCTCTCTGCATCTCCCCACAGGACTGAGAGCAGGTTGTCCACAGTCTCAAGCTTAGAGCAATGCTCCTGTGAGGGCTCAATCAATGGCTGCCTGAGCAAGCTCAAAGGGAGACCCTGTTGGTCTCTGCAGACCAGAGAGACAGGAGCAGAGTGGATGGGACCTGCTAGCCTCCAGCAGTCCTTGGAGGAAGTGGGGGCTTCCACCTTGAGAAATAAAAAATATTCTGCCTCACCCCCCACCACCACCACACACACACATACACAGTACCCCAGGGCTCCTGATTGTCCACAGAAGCCTGGTATTATGAACATTCTAACAGCCCTGAGCCTGGCATCCCACCACCAACCAAGCCCAAGCAGTGAGAAAGCCCACAATGTAATGTGGGGTAATTTAGTGACTGGAAGAGTTCCAGTGTCTCAGTGATTCCTTACCCCTATCATGGCCACAGTGGGAGCCTGACCTGATCTGAGAGGGAATAAGGAGGAATTCGTGTGGAGTGGCTCTGTGCCCACCCCATGAAGAAAAGCCTCAAACCTCAGATGTCCACTTGAGTAGTCCCTGTGTAACCCACATGACATCTGTACCAAGTCTTCCACCCAGCTGCAGAGATGTAAATAAACCAGTGGCTCCTGAGTAAAGACAGCCTCTGTCTCCCTCCACCACCAGCTATTCACATAACAGGTCTACACAGAGTTTACACGTGCGGTTTACAGTAGCAACTTCCTTAGAGGCTTCTGTCCCCTGTTTTCAGCACAAATACCTCTATCATGTGCCTGACCCAATGGCAGGAGGGTGGGGGAACTGCCAAAAGCCAAATCTGACAAATATAAACAGGAAGAGGTACAGGTGCCAGAGTCGACTTACATTGAAATCTGACTATGATTTATGAGAGATTACATTCTGGACTAATAAATTTCATTCCTTTATCTCGTGATGTTGGACACTCAAAACTATCATGTGCATATTAATAGCTATTAATAATACTCCATTCCCCCTGTGTCCTCTGGGCTGTCTCCTCAATCTTCCTAGTTACCCAAAAATGAAGATCCAGGAGCAGGATAAACAGGTCCTTCCTACAGAATCTTTTAATAGAAAGAGAGACAAGGCCCTTCCTAAAAGGTGGGTTTCTAATGGCCCTTCAAGCCCCTCCAAATTCTTCCAGTACCTGGTGTGGAGCTGTGGGGAAGGCAGTAGCATTGGAGTAGGCAGAGGGCCCGGGAATCTGGCAGGAAAAAAAAAAATAAGGCCCAGGAAGAAGGAGAACCCCCTGGCCACCATAGCTTGTCTGATGCCTGGGAAACAAGCAAACAGCTCTGGGCAGGGGTGGAAAGCACCGTTCCAACAATCATACCTGCAATCCACCTGGCATACCCTACAACCAAGGCACAGACCCCTCCCGCACCATGCCTGAGCCTCTGAACTCTGGAGAGCCCCGCTGCAGTCCCAAGACCCAGCTCCCAAAGCCAGGAGCTGAAAGCACCAGGGGGGGGGGGGCACTCATCGCGAGGCTAACAGGATGATGTGGGGGAGGGCATGCATGGTCCCCTGAGAGCACAGCCTTGAACCCAGGTGACCAGAGGAAAGGTGGCCTACCATGCTCGTTTCGTGCAGCTCTTCAACACCCACCCTGTTCAAGGCATCCCTCCTCTCCAGTGTCCCCTCCTCTGGGTGGGGTGGGGGAAGGAAGAAAAGAAACCAAGCTGGGACTGTCTTACCCAAAAGCCCAGTGCCCAGCCATCTCGCCAGGGCTCTGCCTCGGTCTCCAGCCCCGGACATCGTTGTGTTCTCTCCGGAGCGCGCCGAAGGCGCAGGGACGGGATACTGGGCACCACCACGCTCCCTGCCCAGGTCGGCAGTGGGCTCCGCAGCTGCTGGGAGCTCTGCTCCGTGGGTCGGGGCTCGGGAAAGTTAGCTGGCAGAGAGCGGGAGGAGGGGGAGGGAAAGCAGGAGGAGGCGCGCTCGCCCGCCTCCTGGAGCCGGCTGCGGGAGCGGCGGCTGGGGCGAAGGAGGAGGAGCCGGAGCCGGAGGGGGGGAGAACAACTGAGCGAGAGCCGCGGCTCGGGAGGCTGCGCCTCTGCTCTGGAAGCGCTCCAGCCGCAGGAGGGGCGGTGGCCGCGTCGGAGCCCAGGGCGCCCCCGCCTGCTGCGCACTCTGCCCGGAGCACCCTGCCTCGTAGTCCCGGAGCCTCCAGACCAGGCTGAGCACCCGGTTCCCTCTCCAGTCGGACTGGGCTGCTGCGGCTGGACACTGCAGGGCAAGCCCGCAGCCTCCCGCAGCATCCCAGGCGCTGAGCTGCCAATTCGCATAGTTGAGGGGGAGTAGAGGTGGAGCTTTTCGTTTGTTGGAAGGCTGTTTTGCTCTGCTTGGGGAGTCCAGGTACGGTAGCGGTTCCCTCTCCTGGGACCGCCGAAGGACTCCTGGAACGTCCGCAGCCGAGCGCTGCAGCAGCGGGTGGGCGTGTGCCGGCCCACTGCGGCCGCGCCTCCAGGCTGCTGGGCAGACGCCGCGCGCGTGCAACTGAAGGACCTGCGCCCGCTGCCTTCAGCCACGCGGCTCGTCCGCTTCGCGGGTTGCTTTAGGTCGCCCGGAATCTGTCCCTTCCCTTGGCAAACGGCACCTGCCCACTGCCCATCAAACACCCCGTTTCTTCATCGATCCTTGGAAATCACTGTGGTCCTGGTGAGAGAGGTGGCCAGATGCTACCCATCCATCGATGGTGTCTGATATGTGGCACTCACACCCTTCACCCTCCCACAGCATCCCTACTTCTCATTTTGCCCACCTTGGACACCCCTTCAGTCACCCTCCTCCAAAAGCTTCCGTGGTTTCCTTCTGAACCCAACCCGCAGTGATTCCTTTTTGCCTCCTTCTTGGGATAGGGGTGGAGGACCCCAGGGTCACTACCAGATCAGAGGGCTGGGGTGACACTTGGAACCAGCAAGCCATACAGTTCAGAGTTAAAAGTAAGCGGTGCTTTCTGTGGTTGGTGTCTTCCTCAGCACCCCTGCCCAGCCATCCAAATCTTCTCAGTGTGGGTACTCTGCTGTCTGGGGACAAGTTCCAACTTGGAAACCTCTGACCTCCATGTCCTTCAGGGCCTGGCCTCTACTGCAAGCACACCACTGTACCCTCTCCTCACCACGCATCTTCTCAACCTGGATCCTGTAGTTTTCAGAGCCATCAGGGACCCTTGGAGTTGTATGCAAAATGGTGAATGTCTGTGTGTTTTTTGCAGAGCTTTGCTTCCTTCTTCAGCTTCACGATCCCCGTAGCCCCACAGTTACTAAGGACCTTCACCCAAATTTCTGGAGACTTTGCTCCACACCTGCTAGGCAATGAACACATGATATTTATCTGGTAGGACTGTCAAGAGCAATATGACCCTCAGCCCTGGGCTCAGATGTTAGAGGACCTCATGCTGACTCTTCTCTGGCTATGCCCCTCCTCATTGAACAATAAACCCTTAGGAACACAAGGGTATGGGCAAGTAGCTCCTCCCCTTCTAGACCACATCAGGGATCCAGGACCCTGGAATTTGCTCCTTAAACATCCTGAGCAGGTCTCTTGCCTAGGTCTGTCCTCTGAAAGCTGACCAAACGAGGTGTGCACCCAGACTCCGGGGAAGTGGCCAAGGAACAACTGTATGCAGTGATGGGAATGGACTGAAGTTGACATGCAAGTGGAGCATTCCCAAGCACACAAGAACCCCAGGGTGAACACAAGAATCCTAGTTGTTTCAGGACCAGAGGAAGAGGCACTGTGTAGAATGGGAAACCAAATAATGGGGAAGGAGGCTCCAACTCTGGCTTTACCAGTAACTTTCTAGGCCACAAGTTCTACCTCTGTGGACTGTCTCTTCATCTGTGAGGTTTGGGGGTTTCCTAGGGACACTTTCAGCCCTAAGAACTAGTGAGCAAAATGAACTGAAAATCCCATTTTGGTACTGGCCTTCCGGTTCATCATGAACGAAACCTGAATAAAGGCAGAGAATAAAAGGTAAATTTTAGCAATTTATTATCCTAATTTACAACATATTTAGACTTATCTACCATTTCCATTCATTACCCTTGCCCCAAGCCTCAAAAACCTAGAAGTGGACTTGGCTACGAAGACTGAATGTGAGATTACTGCACAGAGACGTGCTTAGCAGAATGTTAGGCACAGGGTGAACAAACAGCATATTTGAGCTCAAAGAGGTCTATGACCCCAAAAGGTGAAGCCATCTCCAGGTCAGCAGGCTTGCCCTCTGCTTCCCCCAGAGGTCCCCACACTACAGTAACAGACCAGGCATGCACACTGCCGGCTTTATTTTTACAACAGGGTCGTGTTTCTCACAGCAATAGGCTGAGGTAAGAGAAGAGGTGAGCCAAGGGAAAGGAAAGTGACCCTGCCCAGGGAGGGGGGAGGGGAGAGAAACAGCTCCAGAGATATCTTTAGATCCTGGTGACAGAAAAAGGTAGCCAGTTTCCTCTGATGCCCTCTTCCCCATCTTCCTTGCTATCTCCCTGCTCATTAGTTCTTAGAAATGGAAGCTTCCTTAGGAAACCCCCAAACCTCACAGATGAAGAGATGGGCCCAGAGAGGTAGAATATGTGGCCGAAGGTCACCTAAAAAGTTACTGGTAATCCTAGGGTTGGAGCTTCCCGCCTTATGCATTATTCGGTTTTCCCACTCCACACCCCCAACTTTCTTTAAAGAACACCAGGAGGGCTCCACAACTGGGAAAAAAAAAAAAAAGTTAAAACAGTGCATGGGAGATCCATTAGTGGTTAGAGGATGCCTAATGTATAGAGCATTTTCCTCAAAAATTCTCAGAAACCTAGTCCATTAGCTAGGTACAGTGGTGCCCAGTGGCTCAGGAGGTTGAGGCAGGAGGATCTTAAGTTCAAAGCCAGCCTCAGTAACTTAGGGATACCGTCAGCAACTTAGTGAGACCCTGTTTCAAAATTAAAGATAAAAATGAAAAAGGGCTGGGGATGTGGCTCAGTGGTTAAGTGTCCCTGGGTTTCAATTCCTAGCATAAGAGAGAGAGAGAGGAAAAAAAACAGAAATTTAATTCATTGATCTAGATTAGAGGCTATTTCTAATGAAGCCAAAGGAGAAGGTGATAAGGTCAGAGGTTCCTCTCTCCTCCTTTGAGGAGCACTTCTGAATTGAGCCCCTCTTCACCCAGCTCAAGAGCACCTCGTCACTGGGTGGGAGATATAGATGGAAAGAAAGGAGACATCACCTGGCTCCTTTCTTTCCTGCTGACAAGTCCCTCCAGGGACGACAGGAGTGGTGTCTGGGGACATGTCCCCCAGATGTGGCCCTGACAGACCTCATTCCTGGGGATGGGGTAATGTGCTCAGGTCTGGGTAGCCTGGCTCAGAAATACCTTGAAGAGCAAGTTTTCGGAGATGCAGAGATGGACTGGGCGCTTGCCAAGGAGCTCCCGGAGAACTGTCCATTCTCAGGCTGGCAGAGACAGAGCCTAGATTTAAGAGGGAGGATCCTTGAGGATTCAAGCGCCCTTTGAAGCAGTTAACCCAACAATCTTCTCTGAGACCAGGCAATAGACTCAGTTGGTCGCTTCCTCCCCTGTCCTCCTGGAGGCTTACTGAGAGTGGGGAAGGAGAGCAGGTCACTGTTTTCAAGGAGGTGGGGTGCAGCTTAGAGAGAAATCAGTATAGGTTTGGAGCAGAGCTGCTTTTACACAGAAGACAGGTTACCTTCTACAGGTAACCTGGGCAGCTCTCAGAAGCCAGCCAAGACCCCATGCAGGGAGGAAGGGAAGCAGAGAGCTCAGATGAGGTCTCCAGAGCTATTTTGAGAGGAGTTCCTCCTAAGTAGCAGGAGCCTGGCAAGGAATCTCCTCCCCCTCCAACTCCCCAATTGCCCTTGCCTGTGCCTCCCTCTCCCGCCTCCTCCCCCAGAAACCCTCGCGCTTCTGTCGGGGCATTGCAGGTACCCTGACAGCTCCGTGGCGCTGACTCTGCTCTTGGAGCCAGAGGACTTGGGCTCTGCAGAGAACTCGTCCCACACCCCCACCTCTTCTCCAGTTCAGGTCAACACCAAGAGTCGCTCCTGCACCTCACCTACCCTCCTCTTATAAGCAGGGTCCCAGTCTAAGGACAGTGGAACCACAGGCTCAAATTCTCTGCATTAAAGTTAATTACCTGCAAATCCTTCTGGATATGACGGACGCTGCATGGCCCAATGTTTGGGACCCTCATTCTAGCACACCCAGGGCTGCTCTCTGCCCCTCCCTAACTATCCCCTGTCCAGCTCAGCGTGCCCACTGTCCCCCAACCATAGTCTCAATATTCACTGAAGTTTGGCAGGTGCTGAGAGGGTTAACAGGACAGCATGCACCAAACTAAACCCGCAGGCACGTGGCTTAGCAGTCTAGCTGGGAACACTGCAAGGCCACCTCAGCCTCAGCCCTGGCTCCCCAGAGCCCCTCAGGCATCAGGAAGTTGGTCGAAACATAAACCCTTTCTGAACCCTCCTCCTAAGGTTTAAGAAAGATTCTCTCTCTAAGGGCTGGGGGCACAGACAGGTAGGGAGCCACCTCCTCCATCCCTCCCTTCCTCTTTTTCTGGTTTCTGCCAGGTTCTGTCCAAACATCCTTTAAAGGGGGATGGGGAGCCCCAGACAGATGAGCTCATTGGAAGGAAGAGAGCAAAGGGAGGAGGGAGCTGCAATATCCCGACCAGAGAGATGCTCACCGGACAGTCCCAAGGTGGAGAGGGGTGTGTGCCCACTTCCAGGAGCAGGCATGTGCTTCCCTGGCTGCAGCTCAGACATAGGGTGAGTCCTGGGTTTATTCTGGGCCACATTGGGGTGGGGTGTGAAGCCCCCTGGTATACAGCCTGGGTCACTCTACCCAGCACCCTAGAGCTGTGTTTATCTCTCTGCTTTGTGAGTCACCATGTCCCCCTGCCCTCTATGAGGGACTCATGAGAGCTGGGGGATGGAGGCACTGGAAATGTTTGTCATTTTGCAGTCTGATGCCCATGGAACTACCATGTCAGCTGAATGGCCAGCTGCCCTCCTGAAACCCTAGACCTGGTCCTGCACCTGAAATGGGCACCTGAGACAGAAATACAAAATGGTGTGGAGTACCGGGCAGGACTCCCTAAATGTTCTGGTCCCTGTGAACAGTTCAGTGTGGGAGCAGGGGGTCTTTCAAAGTGCGGCTGGAGGGATATGGACTCGGAGGGGTGGGGAAGAGAATGGGAGAAGGGGAACCTGAGGGGGGGGGAGCATAGGAGCAGTGGGGAGTCTCCCTGGGGTAGAAGGCAACTGACTTCAGGAAGTTGGAGTGGGGCTCAGCCTGAAGAGGACAGTAGGGACAGGGAAAGAACTGGCCAGAAGGTGAAGACGAGGATTCACACGCTTTTAGTAAGAAGGGAGCAGAGACAGAAGCCAAGAGAAGAGAAGGTGACCAGCAGAGGCTACAGCTGTTGGCAGAGAACCACAGGGTCCAAGGTCCAGGCTATGTGGAGGTGAGATACTAGAGGCCACTGGGAGAGCTCTGCTTCTGCTCCCAGACACTTTTACCCTTCTGTCGCAGTCAGTGGTCATTTTGAGGTTGGGTCAATCACCCTTCCTCCACCCACTCCTAAGTCCTTGGAGTGTAGGAACCTAGTCCACTGTCCTTCCTTCTCATGATGTGATGGCCTCACATGGCCCTAGGTTTGAATTTGACTCTTCAATTTCCTAGCCATGTCACCTTGCATATACATCTGCTTAGTACAGAAGAGCAGAATCTCCGTTTCCTCAGCTGTAAAAATGAGCAAGGAATGTGTTTGGGGGATTGCCCTAAGGGTAAGGTAAGCTAATAGACATGGAACACCTGCTCTGTGCCAGACCCAGGGCCACCTCTCAGCTCCTCCAAACGGGTGGGCCCCAGTGGCAAGCCCAATGGGGCAGAGCAGGGGGGTGGGTGTGGCAGACTGGCAGAGCTGAGAGGGTTCAGGGAGGAGGTGGCAGAGAGGACTCTTATCTTTTGTATCCAGTCTTGCCTGGAAAGACAGGAGAATCTTTCCTGTGACTAGTGGCCAAGAAAGGCAAGTTAAATTGGAACTGATCTTTAGAAAGAAGTTTCCCAAGGGCATCTGGCTTTAAATTTCCATTCCCTCCCAGTCTGTTTCTCATCACGTGTAGGGATTTGCCAGCACCTCCCACCCCCACCACTGAGAAATCAGATAAAGAAGCACGAGGTAAAGGAGCACAAGAGTGCAGAGGTGGCCTGGGAAAGATCTTCATTGAGTAAGAAGGCAAAGGGACAGGCATGAGCCATATTTATCTTCAGGCAAGCAAGGGTTACTCTTGCTTCTATCATTTGAGTCCTAAAAAAAGGGCTGCCAAGGGCCATTGTCCGTAATCTTAAAGGCCATCTAAAAGTATGCTGTGATATATGAATCTTCTCAACAACCCGAGCTATGCTGAAATACCTTCCGGAACAGGGATCTCATTACCTTGAGAAACTCAAGCCTCTGCCTGGCTCTGACTTACGTTGGATCAATACCTACCTCTGCCAGCCAGTCCTAATGTTTTGCCTTGGGGCAGAATGGGACAAGTCTAATTCCTCTCCCCTGTGGCCACAGCCAGGCCATTGCATTGGCAACAGTGCTGTACACCACTTCCCCTCCTGGCTGGACAGCACCCTCCCCCTTCTGCCCACTTGCCCACAGGAAGGGCTCTCAGTCTGATGAGGCAAACATTCCTAGTCCCTTTGCCACCTGTTAATGGGGAATTTGTCCCAGTAGAGAAGCAGAGGCAGCTGTGTGTGGAATAAAGGTGACTTTGCCAGTGCTCTAAGTGAAAGCCCCGCCCATGGAATCTCAAGTAGCCAAGCTGAGTGTCCAGTGTCCCCTTGCTCCCCTTCCCCAGCACCTCCTGAACTTTCAAGACTATTTCTGCCAGAGAAGAGGGAAAGCTGCCTCATTAAGCTGCCCACACTCTCATCTCCAGCTCATCTCCTCCTACTCCCTGTTCATCTGTTTCCATTACCTCCACTCCCAAGGCCTTTCCCCCTTTTCTAATCAGAGGTCCCTTCAGTCCTGCAGGGGAGTGGAGCCGTCACTGGCCTCCCCCAGCAGATTCATGTGCTGTATCAGGATGCCAGGTTGTGGGTCTCAGCTGAGGGTCCTTCTTCTCCCCAGCCCTCTGGAGCTCTCAGTCCTTGGGTGGCCAGAACCTCCCCTGAGAGATGATTGGCATGCTTCAGGGAGAGGTCTGTAGGAAGGGCGGAGGACAAGACACCAGGGGTCTCTGAGAAGCATGAGTGAGTGCATCTTCTGGACCAACTCAGGCCAGCAGGCAAGGGGCAGGGCAGGCCCTGGGCTCTGTGATGTTGTGTTTTGCCCAGTGCTAGGCTCAGCCCCAGGTGTGGGGTGTGGAAGAACAGCTTATCCAGAGACCGCTGCAAGATCCCATTTTTGTGCTGGATTTGACATATGGCCTTAAATTGTGGTCCTCAGCTTCCCTTTCAGGACAGCAAGGGTCTTAACCAAGTGTTCCACGGGGCCCTCCCATCTCTGATGTTGTAAATATCTGCTTTCTTACTCCGCTCCTTTCCCCCATGTTCCCATCCCTCTCTGGCTATCCCATTGGGATAGTGAAAGAGTGGGGATTGTTCTCATGCCTCATGTGTACCTCCTCCTCAACTCAGACACAAAAGAAGCAGGTGACCAATTCTAAGCACCAGGGTGGGAGCTAGTCCTTCCCAACAGGGCAGCTCACTCTCCAATGAAAGCTATGTAGCTATCCCAGAGGCTGGGGAGACTGAGGAGGAGGATCACAAGTTCAAACACTCAGCAACTTAGCAAAGCCCTAAGGAGCTTGTGAGACCCTGTCTGAAAACAAAAAATAAAATGGTCTGGGTTGCACAGTGGCTAAGCACCCCTGGGTTCAAATCGTGGTACCAAAAAAAAAAAAAAAGGAAAACTATACAGCTCAGTGGTAGAGCACTTGCCTAGCATTCATGAGTCCCTGAGTTTGACCCCAGCACTACAAATAGTAAAAAACAAAACCACCCTACCCAGCCCACATGCAGGCGAAAGAACATCATTTTAGGCAGGTGCCTGAGCCAAATCAAACCTCCCAGAAGCTAGGCCCAGTGGATGTCCTCCAACTATACGTGGAGAAAAGTCCAATCAGTAAGTTGCTATTGGCCTGGCTGAATATCAGGGACCTGTGTCCACCCAGGAAGGAACCAGAGAGTCCCCTGCACCTCCTCTGCTGTGTTTATGTTCTTGACTCAATTTCCCCATCTGTTGGGTTACAGAAGCATTCTCCCTGACATCCCACCTTTGGAAGGACTCAGAGGAGCTCCAGAGAATAGACCCCCTCCTAACGTCTGGTCCTTTGGACCCCTGTTTGATGCCACCACCTCCTTTCTATCGCTCAGAGAGCAGCTGTAGTCATTGCAGGCATTAGAGCCACCAGTCCTGAGAGCCTCCTGGAGTATTCCCAGCCACTAACCACTGGGATACCAGGGGATTTGGGTCACCAGGAAGCAGACAGGAATGGAGACAGGAGGAAAGCAGGCATTTCCTTGCCATTCAGCAAGTTGAAACTTTTCTTATTCAACAAGGCAAGTGTGTGTGTGTGTGTGTGTGTGTGTGTGTGAGTGAGAGAGAGAGAGAGAGAGAGAGGCAGAGAGAGATGCAACAGACTAAGACCAGGGTGGGAATGGGGGTCCTGGAGTAGTGAGCCCCTAGCCAGAAAGCTGACTTTGGTCTTGAACTTCTTGAGGCTGACTCAGCACTATGAAAACAGATAAATCTGTGCATATGTAGATGGAATGGGAGCAACCGTACTCTTCCCATCAGCCACCCTCCTTGTGAAGTTGCAGTCTCTGACCAGCTGTCATCTATTTTTCCAGAGTCCAGTGCAGCATAAGAGCTGTCTGCCTAGTCAGACACTGTTGAGAAAGAGGAGCAGAGAGGATGGCCATCTGTCTATGGAAAGAACAGCAACAGCCACGGAACAGTCAGCCTTGCATACTTCTGGGTTGACTCAGAAATAATCAAAAGCCCTCCCAGAAGTGAAAGGACCACCCGGGCCACTTCCTAGGGTGGGCAAAGTCCTCTGGGATTCTGGAAAGTCAGAGGGCTGAAACATCTGTAGACGGCAGAGGAGTAGACTGATTTCCTTGCGAGGCAAGAGCTTTGAGGTCCTCCAAGGCAGATCTGGCAGCATCAATGGGATGACCAGGGAAAGAGCATCAGGCTTTCCATCAGGTTCCCATCAGGCTCCTGGCAAAGGCTCAACCTACCCCACTCTGCACCCCTGAAAAAAAGCTATATTCAAGAGATGTTCAGGGGAGACACTGTGTTTATTGTAGCCAACAGATCCAAGCAATCAGTCAAACATCAAAAGAAACTCAGTCTGCTCCCAGAAGCAGAAACATCCCTGCAGGTGTGTCCCAGAGGACCGGTTAAGCTTCTCTCCCCTTCCAACCACTGCACAGCACATAAACCCTAGACGTGCATCTAGGCTTCCCCCTCCAAGTGCACAAAAAGCAGTAAGAACATTCCAAAATTTGCCTTTGGTGAATCAACTCAAAACACTGAGAAGTGATTACACCCTTTCCCCGCAATGTAATTTTTGGGGTGGGTGTAGTGAGATGTTTTATATTTGTATATATAATATATCTATACCTATACAGAGAGGCTATGTACAAATGCATCAGCAAGCTTCAGTAAAGGAAGACATCAGCAAGAGGCACAGCAAGGGACACAGGCTGTCTATCCTTAAGACACAAGTAGGAAGAAGATTTCTTGATTCATCACTCATTAAAATTTCCTGTGACCTGGGACTATCTGCACCTGGCCAGTATTTCCAGTTGTTAATCTGCTTAACCTGACCTTGAAAATATTTACCAGCCCAACATCTCCAAGGAGACTCACAGAGAGAAATATGGATCCAATCAACTTTTCCTTCCTATAAAATGGGAATAACTGGGATGACTCCATAGCTAGAGAGGCCGGTAGCTACTTCCAAAGCCAGTTCCAAGGCACCTTGAGGCATTTCAGTCCTGAAAAAATTGTGCTTTGTTC
Organism: Aplodontia rufa; assembly: GCA_004027875.1. Lineage (NCBI taxonomy): Eukaryota > Metazoa > Chordata > Mammalia > Rodentia > Aplodontiidae > Aplodontia > Aplodontia rufa. The sequence continues at coordinate 68,649 of PVKS010005637.1, read as the reverse complement.
TTACAAGCTAAATCCCATGAGTTAGCCAGCCCGTCTCTTTGCAGTGGCCCTTAATTAGGAGGAAGAGACAGATGGGGGCAGGAGTGGGAGAGTCAGAGAGGCAGAGGCGGCTGAAGCCAGCAGAGCACAATGGTGGGAACATGCAGCCAGGACTGGAGCTTGCGCTGCGCTGCAGGAAGAGGAGCAGCTTGCTGGCCTGAGCTGGAAGCAGGGCAGAGCGATGGCTGCTGTGGAAACATCTCACCGGTTTCCCACCTCCACTGGCAGAAGCACAGTTTGCTCCCAACATCACTGCCCTGGGGGAGACAGCTCGGAGACCCCCAGAGGGACGTCTAAGAGCCTCAAGAGGAAAGTGCATGTGAGGGCAAGCACCTGGGACAGCGAGAGCTCCTGACCCAGCCCCACCTGCTTGGGCCCCTGGACCCACAGACAAGCATTGCTCCCCCCGCCCACCCCGGCCCCATGCTTTCAGGGAAGAGAAGGAAAAGACTCCAGGAGTCTCAGGCTTTTCCAAGGACAGTTAGGACCTTTTTAATGAACCTAGGGAATCTTGCAAACTATCCACCTAAATGTTTTGAGTCCTGAAAAAAGGAAGGTTCCTGGCATCAGCGCAGATCCTCAATTTCTGGGACAGGAGGGTAGGTACTAAGTGACCAAAAAATGATATCTGCAAGCTTCAGAAGTGTATCCCTTGGTCTCAGTTGGCTTGAGGTACCCACCACCCACCTCTCCGTTCCCAATTGGGTGGCTTGAAGGATGGACAGCATCACCTGCTCCAGGTATCCTGGTGGCTTGGCTCACCCCCATTGGCAGTGTGTTGATTGGCAGTTAGGTACTGAGCTGATGAGTTTAGAACTTCCAGAAGGGCTGGACTCACCTCACCCAGGAGTTCTCTGGCTATTTGCCTGACCCTTATCCTATGCCCACCCTCCCTGGCCTCTGCACTCTTGTCCCAGTTGTGCCTTTCCTCATCCCTTCCAAAGGCCCAGATTCTAGAATCCCTTCCTTCTCCCCTAACTCTAGTTCTGGAAGCAGTGGCTACAGAGGTGGAAGTAGATGCACCAAAAAATTAACCTTGGTCCTACAGTGCTGGCCTGGCAGTCCCCAACCATGTTATGGCTTTATGTGTGCCCCTGGCACCCAGCACGATGCCTGGCACAGAGCAGATGCTCAATAAATGGTTATTGAAGTGAATTAAGCGGAACCACCCACACGCTATTGCTCTCTCCCCAAATTGGCCTCTACTGGGCAGAGGCAGGGATTGATCCCTGAGACTGTCATGGTGCTGTCTCCACCCCTTTTTCCCAGTCTCATTCCCTACCCTGGACACCTAACTCCCTGAGCAGGATAGGCTGAGCTCTGGAGAGAGGAGCAGGGCTGAATCCACACCCCTACCCCCTACCAGGTCCCAGAGGCTCCCCCACCAGGAAAACTATGGCTCTGTGACTCAAACTGGAAACTGAGGAGCCAGAGAAGTGGGCAGGACCCTCGCTTTCTGTCACTTGAAACCTCAGTCTCTCCATATGAGGGACTTGGTTAGTTGACCTCTAAGGGTCTTCCAAGGTCATATCTCTGAGACAGCAGTTTCTGTCCCTGTCTTTCGCCCTCTCTCCAAGCCTAAACAGTTCCCTTTTAAGGTGAATAAAATGGCAGTGAAAGTTGACTCTCCACTAAGGCTCCTTTCTTCCCCACAAAGGGAGCTGGAGAGCAGGTAACAGGGCCCCAGATGGACCACAGGGTGCGGAGGCTCCATGGCCTCCTCTCACACATCCCTCCAGCCTTCCCTTCCTCCCTCTTGCCAAAAGCCAGATGGAAACCCTACTGGGGCAACTAGAAAAGTCCAACCTGAAGCCCTGAAGGAAGCTGCCCTATGCATACCACCTCCTAGTTTCTGAACCTCGACTACTCCTGGCCCAGGGGAGGGTGATCACCCTGTGAGAACAGGTGCTCTATGACCAACCCCATTCACCATGGAGCCCCAGCCCTCAGTCAATTTTGGTGAGTATAAAGGGTGAACACCACCCTACCTAGAGCTGCTTTTCTAGCATTGTCCTCACCAACATCCCCAAGGGATCAGTAGCCAACAGCAAACCATGAGCCTCCTGGGGAAGCAGCTGGCAATGGAAAAAAGGGCCAGAACAGAGCTCCCTGGGCCAACCCTGAGTCCAGATGTGCTCAGCCCTCGCTTTCCTTATCCCTGTAACATCCTCCCCCACAACCATAGCACCCCATCCTCACCCCGAACCTGACAGGCTGCTCTGGGCTAGAGCATCCAGAGGCGCAGCAAGGCCACAGCCCCAGCCTTCTCAAGGCCACTTTGGTCAACACAAGAGAGCCACCCTCCCCCCAGTTCCTCTCTGAAGCCATGCCAGACCAAGCCCTGGGCTATACCACCACTGCCCGCCCTCCGCCATCCTCTTTGTGGGACCACACACAGGCCTCCTGCCTCTTCTCAGAGACCGGCAGGCTGGAGCCCCTTCTCTCCTCTCCCCAGGGCCCACATATCCCAGAAGCCATGGCAGGTTCTCAGATGGAAGAGAAGTGGGTCACTCCTGGTGCAGGGTTGGGGGGTAGGAAGTGAGGGATTCAGGAGGCCCCAGGTCAACCCTGGGGTCCTGCTCAGGGGAAGCACACCAAGAGAGGACAGGCAGGGTTATGCTGTACAGGGCAGAGAGTGGGAAGAGACAGGACACAGGGAGGGACTGCAGGGCTGGCTGCTGTTACTTGGCCCCATCGTCCACGTTGCCCTCGCCGTCTGTCTTGCCCTCCTCCTCTGTCTTCAGGTCATCCGTGCTTAGTTTCTGCTCTTTTTTCCTCCTCACACACTTGACCACCATCAGCACTAAGATGACCACAGCCAGGAAGCCCCCAACAGAGGCCCCCACGATCACTGCTACCGTGGAGTCCCGCTCCGGGGGCTCTGGAGAAGGAAAGGAAGCAGATCCACTCAGCACCAGGGCTGCAAAGGGGGCTCCCACACCAGCCCAGCTCCCCTGCAGTGTGTTGGGGGGTCCTGACTTTACTCTCCTCCATGCACAGGACTTTGGCCCAGGCCAAAACTCAACTGGGACAACTAACCCCTAAGGACCACACCAAAGCCCAGGTCACCAAAAACTCAGAGGAGGCAGCCCTTATCAAAGAGCACGGACTTTGAGATCAAACTGATCAAACTGACCCAAATTTGAGTTCTGATTATATGACTTATGAATTGCATGACCTTAGGTAACTTCTCCTTCCTCACCTGTAAAATGGGGACAACAGTACCTCCCCCATGAGATTCTCTTGAGGTTGAATGAGATAAAGCATAGAGCACAGAGGTCAGCCTTATGATTGGAACACAGTAAGTGCCCAATAAATGAAAGAAGCCAGGATCATGATCCATACCACTCTGAGGACTCTCTTGACACTTGTTCCTTTGGAGACCAGAGAAAGGAAAGGGATGGTTTCCACCCAGTGCAAGGCCCCCACATAGGGCCCTGAGCCAATACTGCAGAGAAAGATCGGAGGCCCCAGCAGCAGCCTGACTCCTAGTCCTCACCTTCCAGGAGGACCTGCAGCTGGATCTTGCCATGGCCACGGTGGCGGTCAGGGGGGTTCATGACGTAGCAGTTGTAGATGCCCTGGTCCTCGAGTTGCACATTTCTCAGCGTCACCGACACATCATACTTGCTGGGGTTCCCTGAGAACTCCACACGGTCTTGGAACTTCTCGAGCTTCAGGTTAATGATCTTCATGCGGAACTGGAGGAACTGGAGAGTGGGACAGGGGACAGGGTGGGCAGCTGGGAAAACAAGGAGCGACAGGGGTAGGGGGAACATGCCTTCCTCCCATGTACCCTTATGCCTGGGTAGAAGGGTGGTTACCCCCAGAAGGGTTATGCGGGTGCACCAGGAGGACCACGCAGAGTCCTCTGGACCCTGGTCCAGGGCAGGTGCAGGTGGTGGGAAAGGTGGGCTTCATGCTGCAGGGCTCCTGCCACCCCCAACCCCACCCCAACCTGGGGACTCACCATCTCCTCGGAGCAGTTGTGACACCCCTGGTAGGTCCAGTTCAGGGAGAACTGTTTGTGGTTCACGGTATAGCAGGAGTTGAAGGTGCAGGACAGGCGGGCATCAGAGCCATTGAGGATACTCAAGGTGTTAGGGACTGTGACTTCCATGCTCTGCCCTGGTGGCACTGTAGGAAAAGCCAGGAGCTGGTGAGAATTCTGCCTGACAGGGCTAGGGGAAGGGCAAGCTTTCTGCAGCCAGTGGGGAAAGGGAGGGAGGAGCCATCTGCCCCAGTCCTCTTGATGCCATGTGCCAGTTGAACAGGGGACTTCACTGTGCTTGCCTCAGTTACCCTTTTCTTCTTCGCCACTTTCAACCATCTTTGCTGGGCCAAAACCCTTCTGGCTGAGGCTGCAGTGCCCCCATGGGGCAGGCAGCTGAGGATACATAGAGATTCAGCAGGCATTGCTTGCTCTCCTTGCCCAGGGACAGGGTGAGGCAGTGTCCTAGCCCAGCCCAGCCACCTCATCTTCCCCAGCCTGACAGGCAGGAAAGAAGACAGAGGTGCCCCCAAAGAGGCACCATTCCAAGAACCAGCTGATGGGCCTGTGGAGACGGGAAACCAGGCCTGGAAACACCACCCAGAAGAGCTGATAGAGGCTGGTAGGTGGCACCGGGGAACTGCAGGTTCTGTGGATCCTGTGAGAGGCACCAGACTCGGACCAGCAGACCTGGGAGTTGGGGTGTCACAGCTGAGAAAAGCCCATCCTGCGTCAGCATTCTAAGCAGGGCAGAGGCTAGGGGAGGCAAGTGAGGTGCATAGGAAATGACATTTTAGGAGGAATCTGCTTTCAGGGTCACAGAAATACCTCCTTAAATGTTATGCCCCAGACTCCTGGCCTCACCTGACCTCTGGCCTTAACTGCCAAGATTGTCAAATCCTTATCCCAAAAGAGTAACCTAATATTACCAGGACTGGGAATGTAGTTCAGTGGCTTGCCTAGCACGTGTGAGGCCCTGGGTTCAATCCCCAGCACTGCCAAAAAAAAAAAAAAAAAAAAAAAAAAAAAAAAAAAAAAAAAAAAAAAAAAAAAAAAAAAAAAAAAAAAAAAAAAAAAAAAAAAAAAAAAAAAAAAAAAAAAAAAAAAAAAAAAAAAAAAAAAAAAA
>PVKS010005637.1:0-63393 GCA_004027875.1 Aplodontia rufa | reverse complement strand
CCAGCACTTAGATTAGGCCCTGGGATTACCATGGGACAGATTCACTGCACTATGGTACAGATTCACTTGTATCCGGTGAGGGCAACAGTCACAAGGAAAAAAAGTATGAATGTGATTATAGGGAGTGCTACATTGCAGAAGTCGTAGGGAGTAAGGTGACGGACACAGGAGCTGTTTCAGGGTGTTCAGGAAAGAGGGCCCTGAGAGGACGGCATCCAGACAGCACCTAACTCAAGTGAGGTGTCTTGAGAGAATCGAGTTCCACAGCAAGGAGAATGTCAAGGGCAAAGTCCCTGTGGCTGGGATGACCTTCACACCTCTGAGGAAGAACAGATGACCTTCACACCTCTGAGTGATCAAAGGGGTGCATGGTGAGGTCAGGGAGTGACACAGGGGCCAACAACAGCAAAGGATCAGAGATGAAGTTGGGATGTGTTCTTCTGAGTGTAATAAGACACTAAAGAGATTGAGGGGAAGGGGTGGGGACCTGGCCTGGCGAGAATTACAGCTGTGGATTTGAGGATGGCATGGACAAGAGGACCCGATTAGACTTGACAGATCCCAGCTCAGGCCTCCATCAGCTGGCAGAACGTGGGAAGCTACTCACCTCCCTAACCCTCTGCTTCCTCCTCTGTAAAACAGCTCCCAGTTATTATGATAACTAAAATAAGCACTAAGTATTCAGTGAAGGGTGGCTGTTATTATCCTAAATTCTCCTTATTTCTGTGGCAGGAATAGCAAGGGTTTCAGAGATGGGGTGGCTGAGAGCCTCCAGGCCTGAGGGCACCTTGGAGACTGATTCCTCAAGCCAGTCCCTTGGAATTCCTGGATCTGGCAAAAGACCCAGCTGCAAGGCTTCTAGTTTTTGAATTATTTTATTACAAGAGACTGCAGCCCCCCACCACCGCCCCTGGAAGCAGCAGCCCTGTTCAGAGCCTCCTTCTACTCAGCCCCTCCCTGAGGGTGAGGGACAAGGGCAAGGGATAGGAGTGGGGTGACTACCAGTGGTGGAGGTCACCTCCAAGCCCTGGGTGGAGGGATAGGCTCTTGAACCTCACCTGCAGGGCCATGGGCTCCAGGTGTGCACTTAAGCGCTCATTAGGGAGTACCAAGTAGGAAGGCTGAGCAGGCCCCAGGAGGAAGAAGGCCCAGTTCCCATCTCCTGTACTTTCATAGCCATTTTGAATGAATGTGCCAGGCAAGGAGGGGGAGCGCAGAAATATCAACACCACCCCCACTCTGCAGAGCCTGAGAGGGAAAGAGCGGATGGTGGCTTGTCCTGAATTTACCTTCCATTCCCAGAAACAGGAATGCCCTGCTTCTCTAGCCCTTTCCCTTGGAAGGGCTGCCTGCCACCTTCCCAGGGACCCCAACAACAACAAAAAAGGAAGTGCTCTGTGAAGCTTGGCTGGCCCTGTGTGTTCCACCCTCCTTCATCCTCTGTCCCACCTCAGCAGCGCCAGGCAACATGCAGAATTGAACTTGAACCCCACTTGGGCAGCTCCTTGGCTCTCTGCTGCAGAGTGTGGGCAGAGCCTGGGGAGGGGCCTGGACTGGCTACAGCAGGGGGCAGAGAGAGGTGCAATGCGGGCTCCCAGCTCCACCTTCCCTGCACCAGGAGGCACCAGGCACGACACAAGTGCCCTCTAGTGGTCACCGAGGTCAAAGTCACATCCCAAGGGCAGGGGTAAAAGGAGGGGGCTATCACCAAACCAGAGGAATCCAGAGCTGGGGAACCTCAAGGGTAGTAGATCTAACACCATTGTTTTACCTGTGAGGAAAGAAGGGTCACAAAAGAGACACACAGAGAACAGGGACAAATCCAGGCCAGAATGACAGTTCCTGACTGCTAGTCCAAGACGCTGCCTGAGGCCGTACCAGAATCTGCAGGGCTCTGAGGTTCAGGGCCTCAGGCCTTCCACCAGTCCAAGACCTACTGAAGATCTGGAAACTATTGCTCAAGGTCAGAACTGTGAGCAAAATCCTGGCCTCTCAATTAACTCTGCTGCTTCAGGAAAGGAGGACATCTAGGCCACAGAGAGGCCTTTGTAATAAACACAAACACCAAAAATGTGCCGCTGGGGCAGGTGATGTTTCAGCACTCTGTGCATATCACATTTGCTAATGAAAACCAACCTGTTGTCACCCCATTTTCCAGATGAGGAAAGAGAGCACAAAGAAGTTAAGTGCATAGTCCAAGTTCACAGCTATGAATGACAAAGTTAGAATTTTAATTTACGTGACCTGGCTCAAAGCTGGGTGAGGATGCGATTGTCATTACAGATCTTCTGCTGTTGACATGGCAGGTCCATCCAAATAACTAGCCCCTACCTCCAGGCAGCTTCATCAGAAGGGAATGGTCCTGTTTAAAGCAACTCCCTACAAGAGGAGCCCACACTCTTCCTTGCAGCCCTGCTTAGGGACAGCCCTGGAGTCTGGGTCTCCTGATCGCCAACTCACATAAAAGAAATGATGATCAATAAAGATGCAGGAAGGATGTGGTTTCCAATAGTAGCTCCAAAACATCAGCAGTGATGGGCATCCCTCTCCAACGTATGCCTGGCCCCTGCAGGCCACTTGCCACTGTTCTAACTGGCCCACCTGCTGACACCCTGAATATTTTCATCTGCCACACACCATCGCTTGCAAAGACTGGAAGTTAAATCTTTTCACTCTTCTTTCTGACCCTGTAGTAACCTATGATGGAGGTTTATTTAAGCAGAGAAATTGTCTCCTGGGGTAGCCCTTGCCTCCCAGGTGAGTGTGACTTCCAGCTGCACCTCCTTACCTGCATGCCTCACCATTCAGACCCTCCCTGCCCAGGGCCTCCCCTCCCAGCCCTGTCCATTCCCCACACCACCAGGATCAATCTGTCCTCACCTCATCCTTCCTCACTTCCAGACCTCCCATGGCTCCCTGCTGCTTTCAGGACTGAGTCCAGGATCCTGTGTTCATGGCTTCCAAGCTCTTTGCCATCTGGGACCACCTACACCCCAGCCTCTTCTGCCAGCCCCCATCTCTCCATGCATCCTTTATTACTCTGACCCCGGAGTTCTGATTTTTTCCCTCCTCCAGGCCTTTGCAGTGTTCTTGCTTCAGGTTGGGAAGCTCATTCATGGTCTCCCTGGGGTTCACCCACATATCCCTCAGATGCCAGCTAATAAGGCATAGCCTGAGTGACAGCTTCCCTAGGGTTCTGGTTCTCTCCCCAGGCCTGTTCCTGTCTCTTCCACATAACTTGGAGGCAGAATGACTTAGTGGCCAAGACTAGAGCTCTTGTGGCCCCTGTCTGCTCTTAGGCAAGATAATTAACCTTCTAGCACCTCATCTCTAATATAGGGACCAACTGTAAAACAGGACCTACCTCCTGGGGCCGTTGTGAGGATTAAAGGACCTCCTTCATGTATAAAGCTCAGTGCAGTGCCAGCCACACAGCCTTTGACAAGAAGTAGCTGCTTTATTATCATTGTTATTGGTATTACAACACACACAATGTCACACTGCTATTATTTGTTTATGTGCCTATGTCCATTAAGAGACTCTGGGGAAGTGATTTTTGTTCATCATGGTATCCTGGGCATCCAGAACAGTAGGCACTCAACAAAATTCCATTGATGGACAGGAGGATTTTTCCTCCTCCACGTCCAGGTCCCTGCCCCCAGCAGCAGATGCATGCAGTGGGCCTGAGTGAAGCCCAGATTCCACTTTACCAGCTTCCTAATCAGACCAGTGATGGGTCTTGAAAAGAACGGTAGGGAGCCCAATTATTCAGAACATTCTAAGCTAAAAACCAGCCTCCTATGCTTCAGTTGTGGGTACCAGTTGCCCAGTCTGCCCTTCCTCTTCACCAGACCTATAGTCATCCCCGTACGCCCTGCCCCGTCCCGCCCCAAACAGTCCCCTCAACCAACATTTGTGGTATCCCTCCATCATGGTGATCCATGCTTCCACAACCATCAGTTCTGTTGTTCACATAGCCCTCGGCCTGGGAGTGCAGGTGCATGCCTCATCACTGCTCCAGCCAAGTTCAAGTCTTCATTCCTGCATCCTCCCACACTCAGGATTGGTGAAGCTTTAGCTACCTCTCAACACTCTTCACAGCTCCTATACCAGAACTCTTCATCCCAGAGTCCATCCTCCCCTAAGCCCAGGGTTCCTCGGCCTGTTCCCTGAACCCTCACTCTCTTCCCCTAGGTCTGGCTCTCACAAGGCTGCCTTCCTTCCCTTCAGCCTGCATTTGAGATTCATCTTTGGGAAAGCTGCAGTACCATCCCTTGAACATTGGGGGCAGTAGAGTCCAACCCGTAAGATGGTGTACTGAGGTCAGACCCTGGAGAGTTCAAATCTCAGCTCCTCTTGTTAGTCACGTGACTTTATGGGGCAAGTTACTTCACTTTTCTGTGCCCGTTTCCTCCCCATAACAGGAGTATAATAATCATATCTACCTCATACAGTTGCTGTGAGGAGTAAACAAGCTGCGTTGTCGAGGTTAGTGCTTAGAAGGTGAGCCATTACTGAACTCCTGCTGTGTGCCAGATCATAAACATCCAACCAGAGGGCTCCTCCGGTTTACCCAGAGAACTGCAGCCCAGAGGAGGTCAGTAACTTGCCCATGTCCTTAAGTAAATAATTAAGTTGGCTTCAAACCTGGGTCCAATTCTAAGCTTGCACAACACTCCTGTGCTATTGTTAATATGTCAAATAATTCTGTACAGTTAATAGGCCTTATCGTGCAGTCCTGCCCTGATTCTGAATGTCGCTGCTTTGTACTCCTGCCCAATACCTGGTACATCGTGTCAGAGTGGGGGAAGGCGAGAGGAGACTTTGTGATGGGGGACATTCCCATCAACAGTCCTTTGTCTTGACCATCACTGCACCAGCAATGAATAAGTTTAGTAAAAATGAAACTATCCACAAGGGAGCTTACAGATAACTTTCTTGCCCACCAGGAAGTCTATGAGTGGTCCAGTATGAAATGGACATTCAGGGCCAATTTGACAGGGCGGTCCTTGAGACTGTGCTGGACAGTTCCAAGCCTGGTTTCAATGGGCCACGCCACCCTTGCTCAGACCACGGGTTCTGTTTATTTTTCCTCTCTTTTTTTCCTGAATCCCTTCAATTGACCCTTCCTCATTCCATCCAGCCCCAGCCAGAGGTGTCTCCTCCATCATCCACCAACGCCTCTTCGGCAGTTGTCCCAGCCCAGAGATCATTCCTCAAGCCTGCTTCCCACCTACTCCCACACGCGTTCCAACAAATCAGTGGGGCAGATTTTCGGGAAGCCAGACCCAGACTCCACTTTCCACTCCCAGCTCTCCCTCAGTCTCTCCTCGTATCCTAAATCCACCAGATTCCAAGGAACAAGGTTCACAAGTCTTTTAAAGAGCCATAAGTCCCAGAACCTCACATCCGCAGCAGCTAAAAAAAATTTTAAATTAAAAAAAAAAATCCTTGAAGAGACTCTGCAGATCAGACTACCCTCTGCCCCACCCCCACATCGGTCCACTTATTTCAGGGAAATAAAAAAACAATCATCTCCCTTGATAATTTTCATCCCCAAGCAACACTCATATACCCTGACCCAACATTTCTGTGACCAAGTTGTCCCAGCATTATGCAGTCCCAGCAACATGCCCCCAGTCCCCAGCGCCTCCTTTCCCAAGGACACCGGGAAGAGCGAGCAACCTCTTCCTTCCTGCCCCCTGTCCCCCTCCTCCTCCAGCTGTGGCTGCACTTCTGAACCCTCGGGAGCATGCAGATGTGGGTCTAACTTACCCAAAGAGAAAAAGAGACTGAGCCCCGTGAGACTGAAGGCTGGGCGAGGTAGCCAGGCATCCCTGTGCATTTTCAGAGACTGAGGTGTTAGGCGGGTGGGCTATGGGAGAGGGTGATTTGAGGGACCAAGGACTACAAGGGAGGAATGGTTAGATGCTAAAAAAGAAAATGCACGGATGTACTTCAAAGACATATACAACATTAAGGAAGCTTTATTTCCATCTCTCTAATATGGCCGACTTGTATGTTGCTGCTAAAAAGAGAGGGGGAGTGTATAAGGAGAGAGAGAAAAAAGGGGGATGGAGTAAATATTGTGGTTGGCGGATTTCAAAAACCAGGTGGGAGGGCATAAAAAGTCTTTCTGAGAAGAACAAAGTTCCCAGAAAGTTTTACCCTCTAAAACAAGAATTAAAGCAAATCTTGCCTTTCTACTTCACTTAGAATGCTTTTTAGAGTTTGAAACCTGTAAAGGAATATATTTATTTCAAAGCTGCTTTTTATCATTTAAAAACACTCCCAAGCTAGGCATGGTGGCACACCCGCCTGTAAACCCCATGACTCAGGAGGCTGAGGCAGAAAGATCACAAGTTCAAAGCCTGCCTCAGCAATTTAGGGAGGCCCCAAGCAACTTAGCAAGATCCTGTCTCAAAATAAAATATAAAAAGGGTCTGGGAATGTAGCTCAGTGGTTAAGCGCTCCTGGGTTCAATCCCTGGTACCACCAAAAAAAAAAAAAAAAAAAAAAACCAAAAAGGAAATACTTGTCTTTATGTTATCTGGGAACAGTTTAGGGAAGTGAACTGGAAGGACTTTTCAGGAAGTAATGACTTCCTCATTGTTCTGGCATTTTCATGGAAAACAGAACACTTAAAGGAGGCTGGTGGAAAAACACCTAAGATATCCTACAATCAAATGTAATAAGAACGCTTGGAGAGGGCTGGAGTGGTGGCTTGGCAGTTACTGTGCTTGCTCAGCATGTGTGAGTACACAAGTTCACACCCCAGCACCATGTACACAATGACTTCTCGGAGCAACAAAAGTCACATGAAAACTAAATAAAAAATTGTTTCTTTCTCTCTCTCACTGTCCCTCTCTCTTATTAAAAAAAAAAAAAAAGCTTAGGTGACCAAGATTCAAACAGATCAATAGGAAATCAACAATTTGGGAAATATAAATATGGACTGGGCATTAAGAACCCAAAATGAATAATTCTTCATTTTGCGGAATGTGATAACAAATATTGTAGCTATGTTCTTTAGCATCCTTGTTAAAGACACACACTGAAGTGCTGGCAGGTGAAATGACACAATGACTAGAATTTGCTTTAAAATATTCCAGGAGGATATTTTAAAAAAGAGAGAGGTGGAAGAAGTGAGTGTCACCAGAACGGACAATGCTGCTGATGGTCCAGGCTGAGTGGAGATGGGCGTAAAGCGTTCATTATGTAGTCCTCTGTTCTGCTGTGGAGGTTTGAAGCTTTCCTTTTGGAGAAAGAAGAAAAAATAGGCTAATGTCACAAACAGGTGAACTTGGAGGTGGAGGAGACCTAGGCACAAAGGGGGACCTGGCCAAGGAGAATGCAGGTTCTCAGACATCAATCCCTCACATTTGTAAAGGGCTATTTCTGGGCCAACAAAGGGGAAACAATAAATATGCTTGGGCCCAAACACTGTGCCAGATGCTTGATGTAGGATATCTCAACTTAATCTGAACCCCAGGACAGGAGGAAACCAGGCTCCTCCAGCTTAACCCATCCCAGGTTAGCACGGTAGTTAAGGGCCAGGATTCAAACTCAGATCTTCCGGAAGCACTGAGTCTTCCCAGTACTGCGCATTGCTATCACCCAGAGAGGGAGATGGAACCACACTGAGGTTGTTTAAAGAAACACAGGGAAGAGAGGAGGGGACAGATGAAGCAACTGGCACACTGATGTCAACGAAGGTGCTAAGGCACAGGAAGCCGGGGAACGACGTGGGAGGCCTACAGTGCCTGGCAGCGAGTAGACTGTCAATGAACAGGTGGTGGCTGGCGGCAGAGGGGCACCTGAAGGCTCTAAGGAGTTTGCAGAGACGATGGGAGAAAACAGACATCACGGGGGAAGGGAAATCTTCAGAAGCTGGAGGAGCAAAGGGAGCCAGAACCTGCCGGAGGCAGAGGAGCAGAGGATCTAAGAGCCCTCCGCTTGTCCTGCGCAGCTCCTGCCCAGACGGTCCCCAGGCGCCTCCGACCCTTCCGTGGGGTGGCTCTGGAGGGCTCAGCCAGAGTGCACAGCGCAGGGGAGGATTTCAGGGACGAGAGGAGAGGGGAGGGCTCAGCCCGGGGAGAAAAGTCTCCTCCAGCCGCATAGCCGGCCCCAGCCACTGCCCTCCCCCACGACCCAGTCCCGGTCAGCAGCTCTCAGGTGTGCCCAGAGGGCTACACTGGCACGTGCAGGACCCGGTCCCGCCAACTCCGGGTCCGCAGCCGCGAGGTCCAGGCTGCCGCAGACACTTTTCAGCCTAGCCCGCTTGCCAGAGATTTTTGGTTTGACGTAGCCGACTTCCTCTTTTTTTCTTAAAGCATCCAAGGATGCCTGCAGGGGGTGCCCAGAAACTGAAGGGATCCGTTTCTCTGTTTCATTTCATTTCACGCTGAGGTCCAGAAGCTTCTGACTTGGAGGCAACTGAGGCAAGAAATGGATCCCGAAGTTTTTATGCTTATATTCAAAATGTGATTAAAAGAAACTAAGTATCTAGAATTCAAATAGCCTTTGTCCAACTCAGCTCTCCAGGATCCCCAAGGGTCAGTAGAAACCAGATCAGAAGTGAGGGGCTCTGGCAGAGCGAGACCAGGGCAGACGGAAGGAAGAGAGCTAGCTCTGCGCCTCCCATAGCCCTCTTGAGCCTCCAGGTTCCCATTTGCTCCAAAAGACTAAGCCTTCCTTGGGAGCCAGCAAAAGCGTAGGAAGCAGGAACTTAAAAGAGGCGTCTTGCAGAATGGAGACCCCAGGATCAGAGACGGGCTTTTTTTTTCAGGGTGGGGGGAAGTGGGGAGCAGTGAAGCTTTGTGGTTTTGGCATTTGTTCCTGGTGCCATTTATCACTGAAGATGTCATTGGACAACAATCAATTACCTACCCTGCCAAGCAAAGCAGTGTTACAAACAATTCAACGGAAGGCAGTTCTCTTTTGCCTTTGGAATGTTTGGTCAAGGCTAAGAGAGCCTCCCAAGTGAGTTGCCTTAAAGTCTAACTTCTCAAAGCGAGGTTCCTGGGCCGCCTTCATCAGTGTTACCTGGGAACTTGTTTGAATTGCAGTCATAGCCCTACCCAGGTACAAGGAATAGAGTCTGTAAATATAAATATATACGACCCTCTCTTGCCTGCTCAGAAGGGTCATAGTAGTGCACAGCTGTAATCCCAGTAATTCAGAGGCTGAGCAGGAAGATCACATACTTGAGGTCAGCAATGAATTGCAATTTAGCAAACCCCTGTCTTAAGATTTAAAAAATAAGATGAAAAGGTCTGACTGGTGATGTAGCTCAGTGGAACAGTGCCCCTGGGTTCCATCCTCAATACTGAAGAAAAAAAAATGTTCTACTTCCAGACTGGGAGTGCAGCTTAGTGACAAAGCACTCTAGGCCCAGGGCATGGATTCAATCTCTACACACACACACACACACACACACACACACACACAATCTCCTTCAAAGTCACCTGTTCCTAATCAAATTACCTTTTTCTTCTGTGTGCTTTGATCTTGGATACATTTACTCATTTATCAATCAAGTCACTCATTCAACAAGCTCAAACATTGTAGTTCTGTATTATCCATGGAAGATACGTCCCGAGACCCTTGCGGACACCTGAAACCATGGATAATACCAAACTGTGTGCTTGACCACTGTGATTCAACGGCAGTGGATCTGACAACTGAGAAAACTAAGTGACTAATGGGCAGGTAGCATACACATCACTGATTTGCTGGATGGAAGAATGACACATATCTTGCCTAGGAAGAAGCTACAAGGTGCAAGATTTAATCATGTTACTCAATTTAAAATTCATGAATTTTTTTTCTGGAATTTTCTATTTAATATTTTCAGACCAGAGTTAACTGTGGTTAACTGAAACTTCAGTAAATGAAACCATGGATAAGAAGGGACAACTATGTCTATTTGATGGCTCTTTGTGCCTT
Organism: Aplodontia rufa; assembly: GCA_004027875.1. Classification (NCBI taxonomy): domain Eukaryota; kingdom Metazoa; phylum Chordata; class Mammalia; order Rodentia; family Aplodontiidae; genus Aplodontia; species Aplodontia rufa. The sequence continues at coordinate 53,445 of PVKS010005637.1, read as the reverse complement.
ATAGTGGGTTAGAGACTGTAGACCCAGAAATGATTGAGATACAACTCCCCTTGAGAGAGCACTTTCTAGACAAGGAGATAAATACGCAAACTCAGGCACAGTATGATGGGTGCAATCCTGTCTGCAGAGAGTATGGCAGCCAAATCATCTAACAGGAGTCAGAAAGTAATGCCATTATTTACTTCTCAACTCACCTCCTCACTAGAGGAGGCTGTTTTGAGACAGGGTCTCCATAAGTTGCTTAGGGCCTTGCTAAGTTCCTGAGGTTGGCTTTGAACTTGCGATCCTCCTACCTCAGCTTCCTGAGCCACTGGGATTATAGACATGCTAGGTCTTTAGGTAAGGAGATTGTATTTTTTTGTTTGTTTTGTTTTGTTTTTTAAAGAGAGAGGGAGAGAGTGAATGAGAGAGAAAGAATCAATTTTATTTCTTTTTCTATCTGGCCTTTGTTTCTCTGATGCTTAGTTGTATATGTGGTGGTGGGGTTCAAATCTAGGCCCATCCGCATGCCAGTCAAGTGCTCCAACTGCTAAGCCACTGCTCCAGCTCCAGGAGATTGTATCTTATTCTGAGTATGTTCTGGACCTCTCCTGGTTCCTGAGCAGAAAGAGAATGAGAAAATAAATGTCTATGTCATGTCCCAGGAAAGTGCAGAAAATTCCATCAGCCTGACCTTAGCCAACCAGGGTGGAGGACCTGCCCTGGGAATCAGGTCCTGTGGTTTCTTGTGCAGGCTGCTCCACTCTGCTCAGGAAGGGTTGTCCCTCATGGAGGCAGAGGCTGTAAGGGTCACTGAAAACACCTAAAGCAGGGTTTCTAAAAGCTTAACATCTTTGAGAGAAGATAAAGTGCCACATCTATTAAACAATTAGAGGACAATAAAAGATAAACTCCGATCAAGTGTAGAAATATCTAGGAAGATGCAAGAGTCAGAGATCATCCAGGCAGGACGCAGACGGACGCAGGCAGCACTTGAATGTAGATACTGGCAAGGATGCACCAAGAGCAAAGCTTCAGATGCAGAAAAGACAAATATATATGGATCAGAAGACTCTTGTTATTAAAAAACAAAAATGCGTGGGAGACATGGATGGGCAGACAAAATGGCGCCAGAATACAGAAGGCCACAAACAGTTCCAGAACAGGTAAATCATCCGTGCTGTCACAATTGAGAAAGGGCTTAGCTTTGTGAGAAAACTCTGAGTTCCTTTATTTTTTGGTAAAGAGTTGTTCTGAGAGTCGAGTTTTACGGAAGTGGTCATGGATTGCCTGACCTCGCTTGAAGATACCTCGACCACATCTGCAAGCCAGCTGGTCAGAAGGTTATTGGTCCTGAGAAACTTCCTTTAGACTTAGGAAGAGGCTTTCTGGTCTGTGTTGGAATACAACTTAACAACCTAGGGCTCTTCAGCTCTGAGAAACTGCTAACTCAGTTTCAGCATGGGCCCCTCAAACCACAGGGGTTGGGGTGAGGGCAGAGAGCGCTAGTATTTCACGCAAGGAAATTTCCAGTGGAGACTGATGTGCCAAAGCAGGGAAAGGAGTGGAGCTGAAAGGGACAGCAAAAGACAAAATGTTGGCAGGATTCTAAAGAAGGGTCATCTGCTGAAGGACAGGCTGGCTGTTTCCAATTCCAGTAGCCAAACTCTGCTTGTTTGAGGGCTTGGTTTGTTTGTTTTCTTGCTCTGTGTGTGTGTGTGTGTGTGTGTGTGTGTGTGTGTGTTTTAGATTGGGTGGGGGGAGGGGGGGTCACTCTTGCCCATTTGGCCTAGAATTCACAATCTGCCTATCTCAAGCTCTCAAGTAGCTGGGATCACAGGCTTGTGCTGACAGTCTCTAATAGCCAAATTCTGGAGCTGCTAGATTCTGCATTATTCATGCACAGCCCCACCAGCTCCACCCTTGAGGCTTCTTTTTCTTGGCAAGGATCCGTGTGCTTCTGGAAACCTTTAAATGTGGAAGCATCTGGTGTTCTAGGGACTAAAATACTGCAAATTCAAGTAACAAGACCGCTTGCTGGAGGATCTCCTACATGGGGATCCAGCTTGACCCCTTTCCAGCAGGTTTCCTGTCCTCAGGAATGTCACCCCTCAGAGCTACTTAAACTTTTTGCCTATGCTCAGCTTCCTAACTCTGTCTTAGGATGGGAAGAGGGACTTAGGTCTCTTAGTGTAAAGGTTTGCTGCCCATAGAAATAAAAATTAACAAGAGAAGGGGCACTGAGTCACCAGGAGCAATCGCCACCCCTACTGCTCAGTTCTGTTATTAATGGCACATACTGGCTAGCATTACATTAAAACAACAACAACAACAACAACAAAAGAACCAGTTTCTGAATGGCAAGAGCTGGAAAGATAAATCAAACTGGAGAAAACACATTTGAAATGGTTGGAGGGCTCAGAACAAGCACTATTGCCTAAACTATGTCACTTAGTAATTGCAAAAAAAGACAAAGAAAATCCTACCTATCTCCTTTTTGTGCACACAGTCCCAAGCGATGGTTCAGCTTATGATTTTCAAGTTTACTATAGTGAAAAAGCAATATACATTCTGTAGAAGCCTTACTTTGAGTTTTGAATTTTGATCTCCTATCAGGCTTGTGATCTGTAGTCAATCCTCTCTCTCAGGGCTGAGCAATGGCAGTGAGTGCAGCTGCCAGTTGGCCACAGATCACCTAAGGGGAACAACCCATCTTCTAGTGTTACTAAGTTATGGTGTTCTGCGGGCTAGGTGTATTGAATGCATTTTCAGCTGATGATAGTTTCAATTTATAATGGATATAACCTCATCTCTGATGAGAAGCATCTGTATCAGGAAAACAGCCTCAGAGAATCTAAATAAACTTTGCAGTATCGGAGAGTTAAGAGGCAGAGCTTGGACTTGAACCAAACCATTTGACCTTGAAGCCCACTCCTATACCATCCACCTTTACGTTCATGGATTTAATAGACAGTACCCTGTAGGAAAAGGACTTGAGAGAGCAAGCAGGTCTTTCCCATGGCCCCCTACAGGGCTATTTTGGTTTGAAGCAAAGTTAGTATTTGAGGACTGTGGATTCTACCCTCAGCTTTGACTCCATACGTAGGTGTTTTTTGTTTGTTTGTTTTTAAAGGGGATAGTGAAGAGAGAGACAGAATCAATTTTTATTTAGTTTTCCACATGGCTCTCGTAGCTCCGAGACTTCGTTGTGTATGTGGGTGCTGGGGTTTGAACTCGCGTACTCACGCATGCCAGGCAAGCGCTGTAACCACAGAGCCACGGCTCCAGCCCCATCCATACATAGGTTTGAGAGGAAGGTTTGTGGGGGAAAGATGAACTTTCTCTTCCTCCTCCCCAGACTCAACTGCTGAACCCATAATGGAAGCCAAGCTCTTAATGAAACAAATTCAAATTTGGGTGTGCCTAAACTTCCACAGTCAAAGTGCCCTGTGAGGATCATGTGGGTAAGCTGTCCAGCCCACCCTCTAGCTCTTATCCCAACTATTCTGCATCTTGAAGGCCATCATTTAATGCATAAAATATTTGAGTAAGTAGAAAGGGGCCCCTTCGGGCTGGAGCGGTGACTTGGTGGTTTTGGCACGTGCCTCTCCTGCGTGAGTACATAAGTTCAAACCCCAGCACCACATACACAACAAAGTGCCCGAGGAATGAAAGTCACATGAAAAACTACATAAAAATTGCTTCTCTCTCTCTGTGTCACTGTCCCCTCTTTCTTAAAAAAAAAAGGGGGGGGGAGGGGGCTTAACCCAAGAAAAAAAACGTTATTTAGTAGCCCAGAAATGAAACCACTTTTTCTCCATAAACACTTTGGCTATGAAGAGTCCACCCCTTGGCAAATTATCATGCCAGTAAGTGTCCCTGGTATGTCTTAGACAAGACAGTGCCTTCAGTGCATATATTGACATACTCCTTATTTAGAACAAAAGGGGCCCTATCACTAACCAAAAAAAAAAAAAAAAAAAAAAAGAGAGAACGCTCAATGGGTCTTTTCCCACAGCTAAAGAAGAAAAACTGGTACAAGAGAAAGAGCTCATAATGGCCATGCCACGAGAGAGCCCCAATGCTATCATTCAGAACCGTAGCCCCGCTTGAGATTGGATCAGAAACTAGACATGCTGAAGAGACCTCCTCCTTCTGTGGGCCCTGAATGGCTCACATTTCAGACCCACATTTAATCCGGGGCTGTCCACTTTGGCATCCCATAGCATCACCTTTGAAAAAGATGCCTAAGCTCTATGAGCAATTAGGAGGCCTATGACAAGGCCCAGCATGGAGCCACCAGCAATGCCAATATCCAGGCAGCAAACCACTAGGTTAAACTCTAGATCTACGCTCAGACCTCACTTCCAACACGTTAACCTGTAAACCTTTTCCGTGACCGACACCAGCCCCAGCAGGTAAAGTCACTGTGCGGCTCTCCTCCGGGTATTGCAGTTGTTCCAAGAGTTGCAAACTATAGATTCCTCACCCGAACTCCACCTGACCCTTATTCAGGGCATAATAATGACTTCCACAAATCACATTTATTTAGGGATAATTTATTGATGGAATAATTTGGGTTAGTTTTATCTCTGTGATTCTTCTCAGTAGCTCAACCACAAAGCACATTGTCCACATGAAGGGTCTAAAGTGATGGAATACCTGAGGCCATTGCAGGGTCGGCCAGCTTCCCCTGGGCCAGGGTCCCTCCAGCTGGCCAAATCCATGCTCTCCCTCCCCTCAGGAGGGCCGGCTCCTCCAGAGCCGGCCAATCTTTCTGCCAGGCTCCAAACCTTCCATTTTCAGCCCTTTGATGGCAGCTGAGGATATCTGGGAGGGCAGGGGTTGGAAATAACTGGTACAGTATCTTGGCACATATAGAGGACAGCGTCCCTGCTACTCCTAATTTGAAGGGAATTCTCCTTTCTTCTCAAAAGGCATGCTCTGGTTTTGGAATTCCCCTAGCTGGATATGACTTCAGAGAGGGCCGAACAGGGTGCTGTGGGGAAAGAGAAGAAAAAAGCAAAGCACGTTGTAAGTCGTTCAGGCCCAGAGAAAGTGCTCAGTGATAGTGTTAGAGCACTCGCTAATATGTGGGAGGCCCGGATTCAGGCCCCAGAATGGGGGACGGGGAGGGCACTAGAAAGAAAGAAAAGGTAGTTCAGTTATAATAGGTAACCTTCCCTTGAGCTTCTTTCATGTGCCTGGCCTGATACTGAATTTCAGATGCATCGTCCCTTTGGTCCTCACCCCTGGGAAGGTAAGTATTATTATTCTCATTCTAAGGATAGGCTCAGAGAGGCTAAATTACCTGCCTCTAAGTTAGCATCTAGCTGCTAAGTCAGAATGAAGTTCTGGAGCCAGGTCTGCCTAACTCCAGCGCCTGTGATCGTAACCACTGTGTGTCCATCCTCAGAAAGGGAGATGAGCATGGTGCTGCCCCTGGCTATCCACGGGAGATCCGTTCCGGAAATCCACAGATACCAAAACCCAGGATGCTCAACTCCCTTCCATAAAATGGTGTGTGTAGGTTATATGTCTACTTTAAATCATCTCCAGATTACTTAAAACCTTTAATGCAATGTAAATAGGTGTTTCGCTGTATTGTCTAGGGAATAGTGACAAGATAAACAGTCTGTACATGTTCATTATAGACACAAATTTCTCCCAAAGATTTTCACTCCATGGTTAGCTGAATCCATGGGTGCAGAAAACAGCTACAGAGCAATGACAACACATTTAAGTAAATTTAATAAAAGTCAGCATCAACAAAATCAAAGGTTCTTAGCCAGACACGGTGGTGCATGGCTGTAATCCCTGCAACTTAGGAGGCTGAGGCAGGAGGACAGCAAGTTCAAGGCCAGCATCAGCAACTCAGTGACACCCTGGCTCAAAATAAAAAGGGCTGGGTATGGGGCTGAAGAGGTGGCTCAGTGGTACAGCATTTGCCTGGCATGTGCAAGGATCTGGGTTTGATACCCAGAACCAAAAAAATCAACTAAATGGAGGAAAAACAATGTGATGAAAAAATTTTAAAAATTTAATCTTTCTAAAAAAAATTAATAAAATGGCTGGGATGTAACTTAGTGGTAGAGCGCCTCTGGTAGAAAAAAAAAAAAAGTCTAAGTTTCTTTACCCTAGAGAGAACACCTCTGTACTTGAGGTCTCATGTAAGTGTCCGGCAATCCAGAATTCATCTGCTGGCTTATTTAATTTGGCACACAGCATTCTAAAATAATCTAACTAGTCCCAAAGGCCTCTGAGTTCGTGACCCTGGTCTCTCATCACCCACCCTCTATTAGATGTGTTTCAAGGAAACAGAAGTGCTGTTTTCTGCAGGAAGGTAGCTGTGGGAGCACTGTCATTCTTACATCATCTCCACCTCAAGACCTTTGCAAACAGTGTCACCCTTGTGGGTGACAGACTCAGCAGTAGCCACATCAGCAGGTTGGTTGGTAGGGGCCAGGATGAGGCCTGACTAGTTACTAGAACATCACATTGCAATAACGGGAGAAGGATGTAGAAGAAAATGAGTCTATTCAACAGCAACTTCAGAGCAGGGCTAAAGTTTCACTTGGTGGAACCAGGCCATGTCCCTGATCTCACACTGCCCTGGCAGACCTTTCTCTGCTGCAATCAGCTGGGAGTCATATGTCCTCTGGATGGAACAAGAACAAACACAGCCCATCATTCCACAAGCACAGGAGGCCAGCCTTTCTGACCCCAGCATAACACAGCTCCTTCATGGACCAGGTGCCTATAATTAGTCTACAAATAGCACTGACCTATTTATTGGCAGCTGACTCCTTTAGTCCCTAACCCTACTCACTGTCGAAGTCTGAGCCAAGAAAAAGTAGGAATCAGACTCCATGTTATTCTCCGAAATTCAGCATGAAACTGCATGGCAGTTGAAATATGGGAAAGTATTCATAAGGGGCAGAGTTGAAAAAATCTAAGGGTTAAAAAGGACTCTACATTGACCTTTAGATAGAAAAAATAATCCCCCGTAGTGCAACACTTATCCAAGAATCCTAACACGTTCTCTTTATTAGGCCTTGTTTAATCAGGGCTGCTAATGGGGCAAAGTCCTCTTTCTGTGCCAGGTTGAAGGCCACTCTTCACCTCTCTTTGCCACTAAAATCAATACTCTAGGGATGACTTCATTACTCAAAATCGGGTATGAAAGTTTGATACAACACTTTCATCCAGCAGAGTTTATTTTCTCTGACTTTCCTACTACTTAAAAAAATCTCTGCCCTCAGCAAACAGCCACCCCCGGTGACCCAGGCACATCTGCCACTCATGGTTTACCCAGTCCCGTCTCCCATCCTAGGGCCCGGAACCATCCTCACCATGGTCATGTAGATGGCCTCAGATTTCTCATTTGGCTCTTCTTCCTTCCATACCTCCTGTGGGATTATCGAGGAGTAAATGTGTTTCTAGAGGGAGAAAAAAATGGTACAAAATTCCTAAACATCAGGCAAATCTCATACTGCAGGGCTAAGTCCACCCACTCCCATCCACAGGGCACTCAGGAAGTTCAGAGGGTTACTGAGAGCCAGAGAATGATCATCCAGAACAATGATTCAACCTTCAGTCTTGAAATTAGCTTAGTAGCAAAGGGTCCAATGTCTTTGTTTCTTTTTTTTTTTTTTTTCATTCAACATAATCTTACATTTAGGAGGGAATCATTGCCACACTATCAGGAACACACGCACAATGGCAGAGCAAGCTGAGGCTGATGCCAGTTCATGTTCTCCCCCTGTGTCTTTGTTTCAACAGGCACTGAGCCAGCAGTGGGGAGCCCTTATCTTGCTGAATTACTTGTATTCTGTGGATACTTCCTTCTAATTAGAGTCATAGCAGGATGGCATCAATTAGCTGCTAATTGCCATCATCTCAGAGAGTTTATATAGCAGGGGCAGTCCTCACTGAACCTCACATCTGTGAGGTGGTGGCACTTCATGAGTCACAGTCCTGTCACTCTGGAAAAGAAATATCATCCAGTGACAAATTGTGGGCTTATAGAGGCTCCTACACCATCCTGGGGGGAAAAAATCCTCTTGAGACAAAACTAGTACAAAAAATAAAAAGGTAACTAATCAAAGAGTTGCTAAAAGTTAAAGAGAAAGGGAGGGGAGAAGAGAGGGAGGGAGGGGAGAAGAGAGGGAGGGAGGGGAAGGCAAAAGAAAAGAGAATCATAGTTCAGAACTATTAATCCACTTCTCAGTCCTTGTTTATACCTCAATTACAAACAAGTATGCAGGGGAAACTCCGATGGTCCTCTTTTCCTTTTTTTTATTCAGAATTTTATTTGTTGAACAATCACACAATCTTCTAATGAAATTATATATATATATATATATATATATATATATATATATATATAAATATATTCTGAAGATTAGATTTACCCCCCAAGAGTGCCCCCCCAATTACCCACCTTTATCCCTCCACTCCCCTTCCCAAAACATCTCTAAAAACGTGTTAGGTTGTATGACATTACACCTTATCCAGATTTAAAACATGATACTAGACGTCCCTTCTCAATGGCCATGTCTAGTTCCAGCCTCCACAGGTGAGTGAAGACAATAGACCCTTGGTTCTTGAGGTCCTCTTTTTCTAAAGGTCCCTGAATACTTAATTTTAGCGATTAACTCCTTAACTGCTGAATGTACTTTGATTCTCCCTTATATTTACTCAATGCCTCAGGATTATGAAGCACCTGCCCACCCCCATCCCAAGCCCCCCTTTTTTTTTCTGTTAGGAATTGAACCAAGGGGCTCTTTACCACTGAACTATACCCAAACACTTTATTTATTTTTTTTTCAGGGCTGAGGACTGAACTAGGGGCCTTGCCCATCCTAGGCAAGCGCTGTGCCACTGAGCTAAATCCCCAAACCCTACCCCAACACTTTAAAAGAGAGAGAGAGAGAGAGAGAGAGAGAGAGAATCAACTTGACTTAGTTTTCCACCTGCTTTCTGTTGCTCCCATATTTAGTTGTGTACTTGATGCTGGGGTTTCAACCTGGCACCTCAGCATGTCAGGCAAGCGCTGCAACCGCTGAGTCACCACTCCAGCCCCTACCCCAACACTTTTGATTGGTTGAGATAAGGTCTCTGCAAATTGCTGAGGCTGACCTCAAACTCACAATCCTTGTGCCTCAGCCTCCGCAGTGGCTGGGATTACAAGCATGTGCCACTGTGCCTAGCTGCCTATCATCATTTTATTTGAGCCTTACAACAACACTAGGGAACAGGCAAGGGGATTTCTTCATCCTCATCCTCATCATGCCGTAGGCTCTGGGAGCTGGCGCTGGTTTCGGAGTCCATATCCAGTGCCCCTTCCTCAGCTCGCTGCCAGCATCCGCTCCCTCCCCGCCCCGGGGCCGGCTTTTGCGGCGGCAGCGTCTTCCCGAGCTGCTGCAGTGTGCAGGCACTGGCCTGTGAGCTGATACACAAAGGGTAATACATAGTTCCCAGGGCAATGACAACGATAAGGGGCCCCACATCGACCCAGGGTTGCATACTGGATGCGCACGCATGGTGCAAAAGGCAGACTTCTCCTACCTCTGGACTGGCCTTCTTCGTGTTCTCCAGGCTATCGACCGAGGCTGTAGAATTTACTGAACTGAAATGCATGTGAAAAGCACATGGAATTTAACCGGCCGGCACTGTTAATGCACGCTTGCCTACGTGGGACCCCCCACCTGCCCCAACCCCTCCCCACATTGCCTTGGGTAGCGAGACCCGGCGGAGGAACTCTTCTCTCCAGACTCCTGCAGCCAGGGCATCGCCTCTGCTGGAGAGCAGGAGCCGTTCTGGAGATAGCTTAGGCTGAAAAGCTGCTCCACCGTCTCCAACAACTTATGGTTCAGTATAATTTTGAGACAATGAATAGAGAGGGACCAATTAGAATGTATCATCCTTTTGGCATTTCTGAGGACCATAAACGTATCGGACCAGCAGGGGGCAGCACACGCCAAGCAAGACACCAGGTCCAAGGACTCCTGGCGGCGCCCAAGGAGGGCTGAGCCCAACACCCACCCAAGCCGTGAGCCCGGTCACTTCCCAGTCTGGAACCATTTGCCTTCTGCGTCTGCCACTAAATGTACTTTCTTTTTGTCTGTTGTGGCCTGAGGCAGAATTCTTAGATTGGAAAAATTAGGGTATAAGCTAGAAAAATAAAGCACATTTTTTTTAAAGTGGAAATATTTTTATATTTTCTGATTGTAACAGTATATATTCTCATTATCAAATGAATCAAATAATACATAAACATAGATAGTTGGAGGTGAAGTTCCCAGTAAACCCCTCACTCCCATGGAATCTCTTTCATCTTAAATACCACACTACTGTTAATACTTTAGAATTATCCTTCCAAACCTCTCTCAACATCAACATAAGTGAACACAAAATGTGTTCAGTATATAAGCTCATTTTATAAAAATGAGATCAGACCATAAATTTTCTACTTTACTACAGATATTATTCTAAGTCATTATGTGCAAACGTGTGATAATTCTTTGAATGAAATACCCATTCCTTAAATCATTGCCCTTCTGATAGATACTGATGATGATTCCAGTTTTTCAATATAAATGATGTTGCAGTACCTGGTTTGTTGTTTGTTTGGTACTGGGGATTGAGCCCAGGGGCACTTAACAACAGAGCAACATCCCCAGCCCACTTTATTTTTTATTTTGAGACAAGGTCTCACTGTATTACTGAATTGGTTAGGGCCTCGTTGATTTGCCGAAGCTGGCTTTGAACTGGATTCCTCCTGCCTCAGCCTCCCAAGTTGCTGGGATTACAGGAATGCATCACTGCACCCTGCTGCCACACCCATATTTATGCATAAATGTCCGCAGAGCAGTCTGATTATTTCTTTAGAATAAACTACTAGACAGAGAAATTCTGCGCATCATCTTGACGGAAACTGAGGCCGAGAGGAGGTGAATTAAACTTATGGTGAAACCCATGTGTTTTGGTCAGCTGTTTCGCAGCTGTGACTAAAAGACCTGACAAGAACAATTTTAGAGGAGAAGATTATTTGGGGGCTCATGGTTTCAGAGGTCTCGCCCCACAGAAAGCTGGCTTCGTTCCTTAGTGCTTGAGGTGAGGCTGAACATCATGGTGGAAGAGTGTAGGGGAGGAAATCAGCTCAAGGCATCAAATGAGGAAGCAGAGACTCCACTCACCAGACACAAAATATATATCCCCAAAGACCCACTCCCTCCAGCCACACCCACCCACCTTCAGTTACCACCCAATTAATCCCAATCAGTGATTAATTCAGTTAAGGCTCTCATAACCCAATCATTTCTCCGCCAAGTCTTCTTTCTTTTTTTTAAAGGGAGAGAGAGAGAGAGAGAATCAATTTTATTTAGTTTTTCATGTACTTTTCATTGCTTCAACACTTGGTTGTGTACTTGGTGCTGGGGTTTGAACCCAGGTCATCGTGCATGCCAGGCAAGTGCCATAACTGCTGGGACACTGCTCCAGCCCCGCTTCAAGCCTTCTTGCAGTGTTTCACATGTGAGCTTTTGGGGGACACCTAGTATCCAAACCATAACACCACATGTGTAGCTCTTGGTTCTGTTCTCAGCATGCTCGGAGCAAAGACCCTTGGAGAAGTCAACTTAGTTCAAAGGCAAATCAGAGAGACCTGGGGAGTGGGACTGCAAACCCACCAAGCACAAGTAATTGTGTAGAATCCACATTCTCCTGGAAAAGGTCACTCAAAGGTCAGTGTCACAGGGCAAGTGGTAGAACACTTGCCTACCATGTGCCAGACCCTTGGTTTGATCCCCAGAATTAAATAAATAAATAAGTCTGCAATATTTAGTCTTCCCAGGGCCCTTTCCTACTGACATGATTTCAGTAGGAGAATTAACTTACCCTACCAAGATATTTCATCAACTGTTGGGTAAACAGGGACCTGCCAATGGCCAATGAAACTCTAGCATCCATGTCAAAGAATATGGTATTTTTCAAGTTCCTTGGAGAAAACCTGGTGAAATTTAGGCCTTTAAAAATACATTTCAGGGGGGCTGGAGCGGTGGCTCAGCGGTTTCGCCGCTTCCCTGGCAAGCACAAGGACCCGGGTTCAAACCCCAGCACCACATACACAACTAAGTGTTGGAGCAACTAAGGCCATGTGAAAAACTAAATAAAGTTGTTTCTCTCTTTCTCTGTCTCTCTCACTGTCCCTCTCTCTTTAAAAAAAATACATTTCAGGGGCTGGAGCAGTGGCTTGGTGGTTATGGCACTTGCCTGGCATGCACAAGTACATGAGTTCGAACCCCATCACCACATACACAATGAAGTGTCCAAGGGATGAAAGTTACATGAACAACTAAATTTAAAAGTTGCTTCTCTCTTTCTCTCCCACTGTACCCTCTTTCTTAAAAAATAAAAATAACAAAACACGCATTTCAGGGGAGGTGGCTCAGCGGTTTTTGCACTTGCCTGGCATATTGCAAGTATGCAGGTTTGAACGCCAGCACCATGTACACAATGAAGTGTCAGAGCAACCAAAAGCACATACAAAACTAAATAAAATTGATTCTCTTTCTCTCTCTCTCTCTCTCTCTCACTGTCCCTCTCTCTTTAAAAAAATAAAATAAAAATAAAAACACATTTCAGTGTCAGGTACGGCACACATTTGTAATCCCAGCCACTTGGGAGGCTGAGGCAGGAGGATCACCAGTTTGAGGTCAGCCTCAACAACTTAGGAAGACCCTGTCTCACAATAAAAAATAAAAAATGTACTGGGCGTGCCTCTGGGTTCAAACCCCAGTACCAAAACAAAACAAAAAACAAAAATAAACCCTACACATTTCAACAACAATTTATTTAGAACCTGGGGTCATCCATTCAAAAATAGCCTCTCAGAATTAGAATACAGTTCTTGGCAACTCTCAAGATCTGAACTTCAATATGAAGTGTACTGTGGGGATAACATACAATCCTTTCTTTCAGGCAGTGAATGATACTGTTATAGTTCTTGCATAAGATTTATGTATTTTTTTTTCTTTGTAGTCTTAGGGATGGAACCCAGCATGGTAGGCAAGTGCTATACCACTGAGCCACACTGCCAGCCAAGATTTATATTCTTAATTATGCACTACTTAGGCCTCTATTTGTAACAGAGTTTGTAATCTCTGTATAATACCAAAGTGAGGATGATGTAGGAATGTTCACATCTTTTCAGGTGAGCAAAGGGAAGAGAGCAAACGGTGATGAAATCTAACGTGACAATCAGATGATTGTATGAAAATACCTAGTCCTTTAAGAATGGCACAATTAGGGTCCTATCTTTCACTTCCACTTTGAGTTAGAGGCAGCCCTGCACCCAAGGAGGAAAGCCCTGTACCTCTTATTCCGGTGGGTCCTCTTCACAATCAGTATCAAAGCAGAGAAGAGCAGGAGAGTGGCACAGAGAATCCCCACAATGATCACCAGCTGATTCCCGCCCAGGACCTCAGTTCTAGGGATTTCTGGAATCACCGCTTGGGAAAGGGGAAAAGCAATGAAAGGATCTCAGTACTCCAGAAAAGAGCTGAGAACCCCTTCAGATCTATGCCATGTAGCAGCAGCCAGGTCAGGAAGCACAGGGAGAGGGCCAGACTCCACCTCACAGCAGGACAGGGGGACACTGTCCCCATTAGATTGAGAACTAGTCTGACCCCCTTGCTTGTCCCTATCATTCAGATTAAGGTGGGCAGGAGAAGAGGCTAACACTTCACCTACATTCAAGTTCCTTTTCGCATCAACAATTCTATTTTAAATTTTGATTTACAAAATGACCTAGAAATACGAGGCTTTAGAGGCTGCTGTCTTTTCTATGGACAAGTAATTGTTTTTAAAAGAATACATGCTAGAACATTCAGCTGTATAGTCATGATGCCAAGGCCTTCAGAGGCACTCTGCCTGTGTGGAGCCCTTCACTCATCTCTGTTCACTCCAAGGACATGTATCGAACACTTCCTTGGTGCCAGACATCACTGGGCACAAAGGATGCTTACAAAGACAAATGATACATGGCCTCCGCCTCCAAGGAGGGAGACAAACACAGAAAAAGAAAACCACAGCTGCTTCAAGTGCCGTGACAAGTGTCTGTACAGAGCACAAGTGTCTATGCAGGGAAGAAGGTGAGAATTTGCCAGCAAAAGTATTAAAGTTTAATCTGAGTCTGAAAGGAAACATCTGCCAGTTGGTTGGGCAGACACTAGCGGGAATGGCAGAGGGGATGCTATGCCCAGGTCTGGTGGTCTGACAAGATGGTGCCTTCAGGAATCGGAAAAATTCAGCAGGTGTGGTACAAAGGTTTTATCTGAGGGTGTGGGAGCATGAGGTTGGAGACCAAATAAGGTCCAAGTTAAGGACTTAATCAGCTCAACCAAGAGTTTGCATTTTATTTATTTATTTTTTCCTGTAGTCAGTGGAGAAACCACTGCAAGATTATAAGCAGCAGAATAGAATGTTCTTCTGATTTGTGATTTAGAAAGATGGCATTGACAATGGAGTTTTATTCAATCATAAAAAGGATGAAATTATGCTATTTGCAGTAATGGATAGAACTTGAGCAAAATAAGCCAAACTCAGAAAGTCAAGGGTTGTATGTGTACACAAATGGGTGGACGACGGTGGAATTAACTGAGGTTGGGGAGATGGACTTTGGAGAGACAGGAAGGGATAGGTTTGGGCTTGTTGTTTTTGAGGATATGTGGAAAGTTCTGGTGGAGTTGAAATACACACACACACACACACACACACACACACACCCTCCGTACCCATGGGGTCTTCATCCATGGATTGAAGCAACTATAAACTGAACGTATTTGGGGAAAATTGCATGCATAGGACAAGTATCGACTTTTAGTGTCCTTAGTCCCTAACAAAAACAGCACAACAACTATTTACATGGTATCAAGTATCATAAGTAAGCTGGAGATGATTTAAAATACACAGGAGGATTGCATAGGTTATCTACAAATACTACATCATTTTATAAAAGGAACTTGGCACTCACAGATTTTGGTATCTGTGAGGAGTCCTGGAACCAACCTCCCACAGACACCAAGGACCACATATAGAACTGTGTGTACATAACTGGATGTGTATTTATGCATGCACAATTCTGTCCAACCTAGAATATTTACAGAATATAGCATCCAACACTACATGGGAAAGAAGGCTAAGGATAGCTAGAGTGGAGACAGTTGGAGCCAGAAGGCAGCACAGTGAAGTTAATGGGAGATGATCCGGGAAGACGCCCAGTGCAGCCCCTCATAAGCTATTTAGCTGCGCTGAGAGAGAAATGTATAATTGATTGTGGTGATGGTCACACAACTCAGAATATATTAGAAACCATTGAGTTGTACACTTGACGGGCATTGTATGGTATGTGAAATCTATCTCAATAAAGCTGTTGTAAGAAAAAGAAAGATACAGGATGAGAGGTAGAAGAGATTAGGACTCAGGTAAGAGGAAGAATCAAGCATAGTTCCCTGCTGGATGGCAGAAACCAGCGGAAGGCAAAAGCCTCAAAAGCCCTGCTGCGAGGTTCCTGGGAGGGAGGAGAGGATGACAGGAGCCCTGGGCAGGATAAAGCCAGGGCAGAAGGGAGCTTCCCTTGCCTCATTACCGCAGGGAGAGACAAGACTGGGAACAGACATAGGTGTACAGTTGTGTTGTGGGTAGGGAGGGTTTGGAAGCGAGGATGCCCCCACCCACAATGGCTAGATTTTCTCTGTGAAGGGGAGGTAACAATTCTGAGAGTGAAGCACACACACAGATGGTGGTTCCTTAAGAAATCCATCTGGCCTGCTTCCCTCTCCAGCTGGGCCCCTTTGCTGTTAATAAGAGGATGGCTCCAAAGACTTAAGCCCCACCTGAGATACTGGTATTTTTCATTCTGGCCCCACCTCTCTGCCTCCAAATGACCACAGCCAACTCCTGACAGCCTGAGCGGAGGCAAAGTCCACAGGCCACATCCTGACTGCTAGCTGAGTTATGGCTTAACTTTAACCCCTCACTACCAACCTCTCTCAGTGAACACAACTGAGTCTTCCTACACACCACCAGCCTGGATGCCCATGGTTTGCCAGAATTCAAAGTTCTCCACCAGAAAACCTCTCCATTTTTGGTTCTGGTACCTTCTTGTTTTCTCTCTGTTCCTGGCTGTCACCAGTTCAGGATCATTTTCCCTTCCATAACAGAGCATGCAGTTATTTAAGCCAAGTAAAAATGACTTGGGACCTCACTTCCAACCTATCTTTGACCTCTTGAATCTTTGCAGCAGTGGACTACACTGGCCATGAGTGGGGTCTGGCAGAGCGTTGGTGGTCTACACATAGCACCCTTTTCCCTCAGCCTAGCAGCAGTGCCAAAAACAGGCCAGGCACCTAAGGAGCCAGGTTGAAGGAAGCATCACTCTCAGGGCAGGGCAGGCCCATGGTCAGCACCTGGAAGCGAGCCCCTTCCATTTTTCACCCTAGGAGCCTCTCTAACCTCACTTTAGTCCTGGCTCTGCTACCAGCTAAAGCCCCTCAGCCCTCCCCAACCAACTGTTAGATACTTTGAGGCTTTTCCACGATCACATGCAGCACAAGAGTTTTCCTGAACTCCAGGCTCCCCAGGTGGATACTGCAGGTATAGATTCCTCCATCAGTCTCCTTCACTCTTTGAAGCATGATGGAGCCATCACTGTGGGCAGTGTCCCCCATCAGGCTGACACGGTTCTGGAAGCGACCCTGGTACTGTGAGTATCCCTCAGGCAAGTTGAATTTGACATCATAGTGTAAGACAACCTCCTCCTGAAAGGGAAAGGCAAAAGCATGAGATCCAGAGGACTGGCAGAGAGGGTGCGTGGGGAAGGTGGGGAGGGAGGAAGATCTCAGACTTCATGAGGCCCCGTTACCTGAAGCCGGTAGAGGCAGTATCAGAAAGTGTTAGGTGACTCAAAGATGTGTACACACAGGTACATGTATGTGTTAAGCAGCAAGCTGTGTACACACGTGTGCAAGTGCAAAGTGCACATGCATGAATGTACGTGTGCTAGTAAAGAGCATCGCTAAATCATAAACGACTTCCCTCGGAAGAGAAAAAAAAATTTAAGGCGAATAAAGGGCTTTGCTTTTTGTACTTCTACAGTAAAAAAAAAAAAGTAGGGGCTGGAGCGGTGGCTCAGCGGTTTCGGCGCTTGCCTGGCAAGCACGAGGACCCGGGTTCAAACCCCAGCACCATGTACGCAACTGAGTGTTGGAGCAACTAAGGCCATGTGAAAAACTAAATAAAATTGTTTCTCTCTTTCTCTGTCTCTCTCACTGTCCCTCTCTCTTTATTAAAAAAAAAAATAAGTAAAAGTACATGTTTACTTTTTATGGCATTTCCAGTTGTATTTCCAACAGGTACCTAAAACACATTTAAAACTGAACTCCTAGGCCAGATCCTCCAGTCCATCACACTCTGGTAAACAGAAATGGCATCTTCCAGATGCTCAGGCTAAAATCTTGGAGTCCTTAATTCCTCCCTTACTTGGAGAACTCTCATCTAACTCCTCAGCAAATCTGCTCACCTCTACCTTCGAAATACAATCAGACCCCAGC
The DNA here is from genome assembly GCA_004027875.1 of Aplodontia rufa. Classification (NCBI taxonomy): domain Eukaryota; kingdom Metazoa; phylum Chordata; class Mammalia; order Rodentia; family Aplodontiidae; genus Aplodontia; species Aplodontia rufa. Next base: position 35,851 of record PVKS010005637.1, on the reverse strand, counting down.
CTCTTCTCACCTCCTACTGTGACCATTCTGTCCAAACCACCTTCGCGGCTCACCCAGGTTCCCACAATAACTTTCTTACTTATCTCCTTCAAAGCAGATGAGCTTTAACAATATAAGTTACATCATGTCACTCCTCTGCTCAAAACCTTCCAGTGGCCTCTCATTTCTACTTCAAGTAAAAGGCCCTTCATGATCTTCCCAGTCCCATTTCCCTCTCTCCGGCTTCATCTACTTCCTCTTCTTCCTCCATCAGCTCCATAGCTCTACCCTTGCTGCTCCCTGGGTCCTGGCTTTAGGGCCTTTGTACTGCCACTCCCTATGACTTGAACACTCTTCCTCCAGACTTACACATGGTTTGCCTCCTCACTGTCTTCAGACCACTGCGCAAATGTCACTTTCTTGGTGAGACCTCCCTAACCACCCACATGAAATAACCACAAAACCCTGCTTACTGTTCTCTGTAGCTCTTATTATTATGATGTGTTATATATTTATTCTTTGTTATTTTATCATTTACCTCCCCACCATCTTGGTTGCAAGTCCCTCATCAAAACAGGGGCTTTGAGGGGCTGCAGTGGTGGCTCAGTGGTTACGGTGCTTGCCTGGCATGCGCAAGAACACGGGTTCAAACCCCAGCACCACGTACACAATGAAGTGTCAGAGCAACAAAAGCCACATGAAAACTAAATGAAATTGATTCTCTCTTTCTCTCTCTCTCACTGTCCCTTTCTCTCTTAAAAAAATAAACAGGGGCTTTGAGCATTTATCGCATAGCAAATGCTTAAATAATATTTAAGTGAAGGAGTGTTGGAATTTTTTTTTATAAAGGCATGATTTTTTTTTAAGGAAAGGTATTGGGTATATAGACACTAACACAAATGGAGAGACCTGGCCCATAAGCTTTCCATCCATTTCCTTTTTTTTTTTTGGTTGGTACCAGGGATTGAACCCAGGGGTGCTTAACCACTGGGACATATCCCTTTTTCTTTTATATATATTTTATTTTGAGACAGGGTCTCACTAAGTTGTTTAGGGCCTCATAAGTTGCTGAGGCTGGCTTTGAACTTGCAATCTTCCTGCCTTAGCCTCCCAAGCTGCTGGGATTACAGGTGTGTCCCACTCCCACTGCACTGGGCTCCCATCTCCTGCTGTGAATCATTTGATGGACAATATTTAAATGCATAACAAGATCTCAGAGGTGAACCTGGGACTACATATAATTCCCCCCACTGCATGATATCACCCTTTCTGACCCACTCCATCAGCATATAGCAAACAAGTGAATGCAAATGATCTTGTTAGAGGAATGGCTAGAATTTGTTTTCATTTATAAATCTTGTACTTTAATTAATAGTAAGTTACCCAGAATGTCCCTTACAACATATCTTGATTCATAAATACATCACCATATGTCCTGGTGAAGATAGTGAAGATCCTACTAGTCTAGTGAACTAGCTTGCTGTTTACTGCTTTATAGAATTCCCATGAAATATCCCTCACGCTGGTCCCCAGGATCCACCAATCCCAACACTTGAAAAAATTCATGAAGACAAGGAAAATTCCATGGCATAAAGGGAGGAATGCAGCACAAACCAAACTCACAAAAATAACCCAAATAAGAGCAAGAATGTGATTGAATTTTTACACTAGTCCACCGCTTTCCAGGCTAGGCCACTGAAACCACCCTCTTCATTCTCTCATGGACTCTACAAAGCAGAGAAAAAGAAGGAAACCAAGATGCCTCAGCTAAGTCATTACAAAATGCTTTACATGTATACCCTCACATCACTGTCTTGACGACATTAAAAGTTAAGCATCAGGGGCTGGGCCAGTGGCTCAGTGGTTGGAGCACTTGCCTGGCATGTGTAAGGACCTGGTTTCGAACTCCAGCACCACATACACAACTAACTGTCAGGGAAACAAAGGTGAGATGAAAAAAAAAATAAAAATGATCCTCTCTCTCTCTCTCTTTTTATCTCTCCCCTCTCTCTCTCTGAAAAAAAAGTTAAGCATGGGGGGCTGGAGAGGTGACTCAGTGGTAGAGCACTTGTCTGGCATGCACAAGGACCAGAGTTCAAACCCAGCACCACATACACAACTAAATATTGGAATAACAAAAAATAGAGGAAAAAGCTAAGTAAAGTTGACTCTTTTTCTTTCTCTTACTTTATTAAAAAAAAAACAACAGTTAAGCATCATCGTCATTATCATCTTCTCCTTCAAGAGTCATGTCTTTCACCAGGAAGCTGAGGTAGGAGACCACATTCTGACAAGTTGTAAAGCTCAAGCTCTTGCAACGCCGCCCACCTCTTGCATCTGACAACAGATTTCTCCACCTTCCCCTTCTGTCCTGCCACCAGTCAGGGGCTTCTACTATAATGGTAACATTTCCTCCTCATACCTTGGCATGTTCTCCCGAAGAGAACATCCAGACAACCTTGGTCAGGGGTTTCTTTTCTGTGCTGTGGAAAACACATCTCATCAGAGCTGAATCACCCATGGGGACCATGATCTCTGGAGATAAAACAGTAAATCAAGTCAGGCTCAAAGTATAATCTGTAGAAGTCAAATAATTTCTAGAGGATATAATGGTTAGCCAAAGACCTTCAACAGCAAAAACCACTGTCACTTTCAGACACTGTTCACATTCCCTCCATAGATGATCCAGATGATTCCAAAATACTCAGAGACCCTTCACCCAAACCAACATGGCACCCTCAATGGTAAGAAATACTCTCTAACTGCCTATAAACACCAGGTCTGAGGTTTCTGCTGTATTGATACTGCAATAAACTCATTCTGCTTCCCTTTAATTCTTTTCTCTTTCCCTATTTCTAGAATTCCTCCCATGAACTCTAAGTCCACATCAAGTCTGTACTAAGGGAAGAACAGAAAGTCTTGAAGCCCTACTTTCTGTTCATCAACTTAGATACCCACATCTCCTTAGCAATAAACAGGAAGTGGAAAATTACAAAGCCCTCATTCTTATATTTAACCCACTGGTTCTCCTAACTGAAAAGAAAATGAATCACGGGTAACTTTCTTCAAATTCTTTTATTCATTTTACAAGTTGTTTTAAGACTTGCTTAGTTCTGGGGTCAGTATAGGTTACTGAACTTCTTTCAAGAGAGTAAACAGTTTTCCCCTTGACTTCTCTTTCTGCCCCTCCTGCCCTGACCTTCTGCACTTCACCCGCTTCTACTACATCTTGCTTTCCAACTCTTTCTTCTGCCTATTTGTATGAGCAGCTGACCCTACCATATGTTTAGTATATAAGTCATTCCAAGAGGTCCCTGAAAAGGAAACAAGTAGATAGATGTTTCTGATTTTTCCATAATGCCCTACACAAATCAACCACAAAGTTAATTAAGAAATGAAAGTCAGGGCTGAAGTGGTAGCTCAGTGGTAGAGCACTTGCCTGGCATGTGCGAGGACCCAATTTTGAATCCCAACACCACATATGCAACTAAGTGTCAAAAAAACCAAAACCAGATGAAAAAATAAATAAAATTGATTCTCTCTCTCTCTCTCTCTCTTTAAAAGAAAGAAATAAAAGGCAAGAGCCGGGCATGGTGGCTCACTCCTGTAATCCCAGTGGCTCTGTAGGCCGAGGCAGGAGGATCACAAATTCAAAGCCAGCCTCAGCAACTTAGCGAAGCCATGAGTAACTTAATGAGACCCTGTCTCAAAAAATAAAAAAATAACATAGATATGTAGGAGTGGGGAGAGGATAGTTTGGGGAGGGGAAAGGGAGGGAGAATAGGGAGGGATCAAGGGAGACAATCAACAAAATAGCATACTCTTTACCCCCCCTGAGAATCCAAATAATACTTATGCAATCATTTAATTCTGGAGAATTCAATCTGAACATTTTTATCGCTTGTAGGGGTGAAATATAGAAAAGTCAAGAGACTGGGGTGTAAGCGATGTGGGAGTTATTCTGGTTTAAGAACATATGCATATCATATTGTTACTTTATATGCATTTATGATTGTACAGTAACTCAACTCCTTAATGAAAATAAATAAATAAAAAGGGTAGGATGTGGCTCAGTGGCTAAGCACCTCTAGGGTTTAATCCCTGGTACAAAAAAATAAAAAAGAAAAAGAAAAGAAATGAAAGGCCAAAGGACATATAGGGAGACAGAAGCTTAGGTCTTACCTAGACAGAGTTCCTTCAAAGGAAGGTTGAGCAAAGCTCAACCTTGGGAGAACATGAACTTCCTGCCTAGCTGGAGATGTGCACAACGGGAAGAAAGCAAAAGAAAATATTATGAACTCTAAATTCAATAGAGGGATTTATTTTGAAAGCAATGAAAACTGATTCCAAAGAATACCAGTAGGGAAGGAACCTCCGTCTGAATCCATCAGCACATTAAGAGCTGGAATCTCTTTTTAAATAACAAGAACATTCGGAGTCCAGACATGTACTTGACACTATACCTAGCAATATCAGTTAGTCATAACAGTATTTTGAGATACATACTATATTGCCCTCCCATTTTGCAGAGGAGAAAGCAAAAGAGTCCAAAGCTACATGTTCAGTAAAAAGTAGAACCAGCACTCAAATCCAGGCCCGGTAAGCAAAAACAAGCTGTGTGTTTCTTCCCTAACAGACTAAACCATCTCATACAAGTTAAAGGGTGGCTGATTCTAGAAAAATCACAGGAAGTTAATATTATTTTTATCTATAGTATTTAAAATAATTGAAAAAGGATTTAAAGTAGTGGATTCACTAATAAAATTATAAACTGAAGAATTAACTCTGAAGAGAAAATTATAAATGACTGAAAAAGGGAGTGTCTACAGGAGAGTAGACAACATCCATAAAGCAAGTTGGACAGCTTTCCACTGGAACATGGCGTGAAATTGTGAGGGGCTGGAAAAAAGTTAAGAGAAAAGTGGCAAGAAGGAAAGTAGGGGGGCTGGAGCGGTGACTCAGCGGTTTAGGCACTTGCCTGGCAAGCACGAGGACCCGGGTTCAAACCCCAGCACCACTTACACAACTAAGTGTTGGAGCAACTAAGGCCATGTGAAAAACTAAATAAAGTTGTTTCTCTCTTTCTCTGTCTCTCTCACTGTCCCTCTCTCTTTAAAAAAAAAAAAAAAGAAGAAGAAGTGAAAGTAGGAAACATGAGGGCAGGTGCCAAAGACCACCTCCTACAACTCTTTAAAAATAGGATTCAGAGGGATGCTCATTGAAGAATTTCCTCTTTACACAAATGTTTATTGACTGCTTGCTCTGTACCAGGTGGTAGTACACCCAGGGCTGTTCAGAGATGAAGAACACAGATGAAGAACACAGGGAAGACACAAGTGAACAGCTGTAGTGAGCGTCCTAAAAGAGGAAGGCAGGGTGCTCCAGAGGAGTTCATTCGTGGAGCTGAGTAGCTAAGGAACTAAGCCTGCAGCAGAGGGAGGCCCAGATCTAGCTCCCGACCTAGACAGCAAAATTCTCTGTGCCATAGATGAATCCTTCTACCCCACACTTGTAAAGAATGTACCTCATCTTGTAGCTTTCAAATAGTTTTAATTTACCTGTTTGATTGGAGATCAGTACAATGAACTAAATTTTAGAGACACTGAATCTTCTTAGTTTATTATAAGAGAGTGGAAATTATTTACATGGTGAAAGCTTTCAGAGAGTCAGTGGAAGGGGACCTTATGCAATACCATTGCAATAGTGATGTGCTCTCATCTACCTACTTTCCAAGAATATCGCCATCTCTAAGAAAGGATCCTTGTCCTTCACTACTGCTTTGGAGCCATCATTCTCTTCTGGAGAAGAACTTGATCTCCATCTTCCACCCTACTGGCTGACCCTACCCTTCTCTGCTTTAGAAACCAATCCAGCAGCTACTTCTGCTGCATACAATACTTGTCCTTGAGACTTTTCTGGAAGCATAATGCCTATTTGGTTACAGTCTCAACTGTAGCATTCCTTTCAGGTAAAACCTGGTCAAAGAGAGGAAGGAACTTTCTGAACACCTGTCCTGCCATGACTTGGGCCACCCCAGCTCACAATCTCATTTTCAGACTGCTTTAAAGCTGAATAATTTTTTTTTCGAATAAAATCTGCCCCAGTAGTCATATGAACAAAGTAGGAAAAGGAAAAGGACTTTAGTTACAATGGAGGAGGAACCCTGTTTTTTTTTTAATAGGTCTTCTACCTACCCATGCCCTGTTCTCACCCTCTGTGCTACCTGAGGTTGCCTGGAGCTTAAAACATCTACAAAGGGACAATTTAAAAAATATACATACTGGGGCTGGTATGTGGCTCAGCGGTTACGGCACTTGCCTGGCACGCACGGGGATGTGGGTTTGAACCCCAGCACCATGTACACAACGAATTGTCAGAGCAACAAAAGCCACATGAAAAACTAAATAAAATTGATTCTTTCTCTCCTCTCTCTTTCTCACTGTCCCTCTCTCTTTAAAAAATATGTGTGTGTATATATATATATGTATATGTATATATATTTTATATATATGTATATGTATATATTTTATATATATACATATATATAATCTACTGAAGTCATTTTTTCCATTTACAGACAAAAAAATGAAGTGCAAAAAAGTTAGAGAACTCTGTTCACTTATTTTATAACCCTCAGAACACCTAACACAAGTACCTGTAAAGTATAGATTGGCATCAAAGTAGTTAACTAATAAGAAGTATCAAGGAACAGTAAAAGAACATGGGTTCAAGTACTGTTTATGTCATTCAATAAATACACATCCTTAGGCAAGTCACTTAACCTCCCTAAACCTCTGTTACCTTATCTGTAAAATGGAAAGAATACATCCTTTGCAGGATTTTTGTAAGGAGGAATATGTTTAAAGTATAATTATCATGATTTGTATTTAATAAAGTAATTATCATTTACTCTCTGGTAAGCACTTAGTCAAAAGTCTGGCATTTGCTCAATGAAGTCAGTCCCCTTGCCTCTGGCACAGGTCTCTTGCCCTCAGTCCTTTCCACGCATCCCCTTACCTTTGGGCTCCTCTGGTAGCACACGCAGGAACACCTCACTTTTTAACACCTTGCTATCCCTTTCGAGACGAATTTCACAGGTGTAGGTGCCCTGGTCAGCCTCTTGCACATGTTGGAGCAGCAGAGAACCATCATTGTGTTGGATGTCCCCCACCAAACACACACGGTTCTTGAAGCGCCCCGTAGGCACACTGAGGTTGGCATAATAATATAGCACATATTCATCCTGGAGGACAACACAGACAGTGTTGGAGAAAATCAAAAGAGGAGCCAGATCCCTAGGTCTGTATTCAAAAGACTCTGCTCTATGGAGAGAGCAAAGTTATCATCATATCACGAATAAAATGTTCTTTGTACCTAGTTGATGGAAATAACGTGCCAGGCAACACTCTAGCTTACACAAGCTCTGTGACTCATTTTCCACAAAGACAAATGGAGAAATGCAGTGCACACGTTTTTTATTTCTACAGCTAAAGGAATAATACAATGCCTACTCTGAAGTTCACTCTAGAGATTCAAACTCACAACTTTTGAAAACCACTTCTTGTTTTCTGTCATAGCCCCCAGATTAGATGGCTTTCAAATGCATGATGTAATCCCTCTGGTGTTGTGGGTTGGTGTTCCCAGAATGCGGGCTGCTGTTCCTCTCACTTCTGCCCTCCACCAGCCAGCATATCATAATACAAAAGAAGGAGTCATAAGTGGGAAATGGTTACAGGCTAGGAGGGGAAACCCTGGGAGATTCTGTTTTCTACTTGCACCATAGCTACATCCCTCTTATAGACAGTAATAAAGTTTGAGATACAGTAGCACTGCAGGGACAACAGGGAATATGCTCTGAGTTGCAAAACTATTTCATTTGCAAGCATGGAGACTTTATTCCTAGTAGCAAACTAGCTGGGATGCATTTCATAAATGATTCTGACATCCAAGTATTGCCACAGAATCTCTGATGAGGTTGAACACTCTTTCCTCATAGAAGAGCTCCATGAGAGACCCTCACCTGGCCACGCTGTGGTGGCTATCCCAAAACTTCAAGCAGCAATAGGACACTGAAAGAAACTGCTCCCACCTGCCACCAACACACACACATGAGGATAACTGCGACATCACTGTCATGCCTAGCTCAGAGATCTGTTGTCTAGACCACAGGAATTATCCCTGTCACCCACCTTCACTGCTCCTTAAAGGCAGGACCCAGAGGAAGGAAACTAAAAGAACTTCATGTGCAAGTCTTCCATTAGCCCCTCAACTACCTGAAAGTTAAGCATTGCCAGTATCGTAACTACCTGTTCACAGATCAGGAAGTTGGAGCTTAGCAGAGCTGGGTAATCAGACTCCCTGATTGAAGAGCCAAGTGGCCACGCTGGTAGGCCTGGTTAGGACTCCTCCAAAGCCAGAGCTCTTGCAACAGCATCTCATGGTACCTGATGAGTAATTCTCCTCTCTGCAATACCATCCTGACAAACACACACCTGGGGCTTCTAGGACAGTGAGGTGTTCTCCTTATTACCTTGGCATGCTCTCCTGATGACCGCATCCAGTCTACTTTGGTCACATGTTTGTCTTCTGGGGTCTGGAAAACACATCCCATCAGAGCTGAATCGCCCACAGGGACTTTGAGTTCATGCAGCCCCAAGGAAGAAGCTATAGAAGTCAAAGGTAAGAAGATGCATCATTTAGACAAATAACTTCAGCAACTAAAATAAGCATGTCACCAAGTACTATCCACCTTCCCTCCGTCAAATGATCCAACAGGGACCAAGTGCTCTCATTTGAACCAGCATGGCATCCCTAGGGTAAGAGATGTATCCTCTGGTTATCTGCATAGCTTAAGTCGGAAGGGTTTCACAATCTTCACACTGCAATAAATGCTATCTGGCTCCTTTCTCCTAGCTAGTCTCTTCCCTTTTCTAGAATTCTACCTCCCACCTTTCTGAAGAAACAAAGGAAACCCTCAAGTCCCACCTTTCTGATCATTAGCCACCCACATTCACTTACCATAAACAGAAAATGAATGTTTTTGTTCTTTTATTTCCTACTAATTCCCCATCTGAATGGCCAACTCACAGTATTTTCTTTGTTTTCTTACTCTTTTTTCCTTTCTTTAGCTCCTTCACAAAGTATACCTCTACATTTGCTGGCTGAATCTGGCTGGAAAGCAGGCCCTTGTATGTAGGCCAATGTGGAGCGCAGCTTTCCTCTTGAATTTCCTTTGTGGTTGCCCTTCCCCACTTCACCACCACCGCCACCCGCCGCCGCCCAGCTTTGCCATTCACCCCTGCTTTTCCTCCTCTAGACATTTGCACACAGGGACTTAAACACACACACACACACACACACACACACACACAATCTGATGTTACTAAAGGAATTCCAAGAGGTCACTAGAAAAGAAAACCATTTTATGGATATTTCTGTTTTCACAAGATATGCTTCATGCAAAGAGACAGCAAAATCAAGAGAGACAAATTTAGATGCTGCCCAGTTTATATCAAAGAAGAGCCAAAAGAACACATATGGGAATGAACAGAAAATGTGCCAGTCTCTTCATCCAAGCTGTTTCCCTGAGAGAAAAGAGCTAACTTCCTGCCCAACAGCAGGCTCACACAGTAGGGAGGACAGAAAAGAAAACATGAACTCTAAACCTTTTGGAAAGAGTTATTTTGAAAGAAATCAAAATTAGCTCCAACAACCGTTTGGAATTTTCCTGTGAGGAACAGTTGAGCAATTGTATTTGTGGTTAAAGGTACAAGAAGTGAATTTTATTTTTCTATTAAGAGTGGCATATGTTGGGGCTGGAGCGGTGGTTGGTGGTTGCGGTGCTTGCTCGGCATGCGCAAGTACATGGGTTCAAACCCCAGCACCCACTTACACAACTTACTGTCAGAGCAACGAAAGCTACGTGAAAAACTCAATAAAAATTGATTCTCTTTCGTTTCTCTCTCTCTCACTGTCCCTCTCTCTTAAAAAAAAAAAAAAAGAGCTGCATATGTTGAATTAAGTGAAGGACAGCTAGGAAGCGATGGCAGAAACCAAAGCAAAGGGAAGCTGCTGTCTGAAGGTCTGGGAGTAATCTTAGTAGAGGAGTGGCTGAGGGAATGAGATATTCTTACAGAGGAAAATCTCTCCACAAGAAGTGACCCCATGATGCCTCCAAGATACATATATGGGTTGGGTTGGAAATTCCCTGGAGAGAAGAGCAAGTTGCTTCACAGATCTTTGTGGAAACATCTAAAAACCCTCTGAGATACTTACAACCCTCCTTCTGTGAAAAAAAAATTCTCCAACACATACCATCTGTGTGGTGTGGTGCATGTGTGCACGTGCATGTGTGGGCCTATTCGTGCGCACTCAACGTTGCCTGGAACTGCAGCAAAAGCAGTTGTGTTCTTTGCTAAGTCAGCTTTCAGTTCACTGCCTACACTTCAAAAAATATTAAGAGAGAAAAATACAAGGCTTTAAAAGTAAATCACCTAGTTGACTTCTTCCTATAGAGTTATATCTATGGAAAAAGAAGAAAAACCCAGAGTCCAAAGGATTTTTTAAAAATTAGAATGCAGTGGAGATGAACAACAGGAAGCAGCCCTGAGCACCTGAAGAAGGCATAAATATGATATGAGGAGAAGGCCAGAGCAGGCTTCGGGAGGAAACGGACCTTAAAGGAGAAGGAAGCAGGAGTGCTAGGATGAGGTGCCAGAGAGAGGGAGGGCAGGTTCCAAGCAAAGAAAAGCGCCATAAATTGGGAAAGAGCTAAGTGCATTTGAGGAACTGCAAGAAGGCTGGTGTGGCTGCAAATGGAAACAGTGAAAAGGACTCTGGGCCTCCCTGGTCACTTCAGTTCTGGAGAGAAGACTAGCTGTGATTTTAAAGATAACAATTCAAAGTGCAGGAATCCCATAGAGAAACTTTCCGTGTACACACGAGGTCCCAGAACATCCAGAATGAATCCAAGACCCTCTATGACTAACAGAAACAGGAAGTTTCAGCTTCCCAAGAAAAAATCCACCACCTGCTTCTAAAACAGCTGCTTCAGCTAAACCATGAAGTTCCAGTTAAGGTTTTCATTTTCCACCAACCAAAGGGAATTGAAAACTACAAAAACAAAACATGGTTTTTTAAAAACCCATACGACTGGGGCTGGAGAGGTGGCTCAGCAGTAGAGCCCTTGCCTGGCATGCATGAGGACCTGGGTTCAAACCTCAGCACCACATACACCATGTACACAACTAAGTGTCGGGAAAACAAAAACCAGATAAAAATAAATAAATAAAAGGTGACTCTCTTTCTCTTAAAAAAAAAATGTGCAAGACTCATGAGAAATCAAATACCTCCCTTGGTTCCTTGGCTTCTACTTACCCAGTAATATTGGAATCAGGACCAGATGCAGTGGGCAAAACATGTTGCTGTCGACTTTTCAACCTTAAGATAAAAATCAGAAAATCATGTCCCGAGAAATTCATTAATTTAACAAACCAATAGTGTGCACCCATGTGGGCCAGACTCAGAGATGCTGGGATGCAGCATTGCCCAGGAAAGACACAGTCCCCCCTCAACTGCAGTTGACATGTGGGTAGGGTGAATGAATGGATGAGAAAACAACAGATATTGGTAAGTGCTAGGATGAAACAAAACAGGGGGATGTTTGGAGAGTCCCTTGGGGGCTGCTTTAGATCGGCTGTAATGGAAGATTAGATGAAAGTTGCTTTTCAAGAGAAAAAAAAAAGGAAATGATTGCAGGATTACCCTTGAGATGACAATCCCAGACATTCCAAAACTTGCACATTTCACTCAAACAAAAAATTACAAGATAGCCTGAAATTTTCACCTTTCAACTAAATCAGTACTGCTACTATTTTTAAACATAGGAAGAATGTTCAGTCCATATGGAGATACATAAATATGGGGAAAGTTTAAACTCACTTAAGGAATGAACCAAATTTAGGACATAAATAAGTCACGTGAAAGGTCCATGGTGAGTTTTTGTTTTGGTTTTTTTTTAAAGCAAAATGGTGTGGGAGAATAAGAACTGGATGGACTGTGCTGAGCAAAAGTATTTCTCCAAAGTTTATGTGATCTCTGTGGTATTAATTTCACTGCATTCACTAGTTCCTACAAAAGGACTCCCTCACTGTTTACACGGTACCCCCCTAATGCCAGTGAGTTACAATTTATCCAGGCCTGGGTTCCTATCTACTACTATGCCTAGACTCAGTCATAATCCCTGCACACCTAGCCATCAGGTGCTGTAGAAATGTCACCTCTGAATCTGCTAAGGGAGATGTCTGTTTATTGCATTAACAACAAAGTAGCCCATCTGGTACATATGGTGGCCACTTTAATTTGCAAAAAGTTACTGCCTAAGAGATTCCTTACCTGTATTCTAATCAACAAAATCCTCCACGTGGAGAATCTGGGTCCAATTGCTCAAGGAAGTTCCTGCCTTAGGTCCCTTACTGAGTCTCAACTTCCTTGCCTGTAACACAAGGATCAAATATGACATCGTAGAAAAACTGCTTTGAAAAATAGGAAGCATTACCATAGAAGATCCCATTTTTTATAACCTAAGAGTCAAATAGAAAATGATTTGTAGCTTTAAGAAAGATTTTGGATTCTGAACTTCCGCCTTTTTAAGAATGGCAAATGATGATTCAGAATGAACTGGAAACTTTTCAGTTTGCATTTTGAACCTTCTGTGACAATGTACATAATAATTACACTGGTTCAGATACACAGGGAGCCCCACTGAGCTCTCTTAAACAACAATGCTTGTCATGAAAACAATGTTTCTATAGCCAGTCCCAATCCTGCTCCATGCCACCCAACTCACCCCATACATACATGAATGAGGGTCATAAAAAGAACACATCTTTTTTTTTTAAAGAAAGAACCAATTTTATTTAGTTTTTCATGTGGCTTTCATTGTTTTGACACTTCATTGTGTACGTGACGTGCTGCTGGGGTTTGAACCCACATCCCTGCGCATGCCAGGCAAGCACTGGAACTGCTGAGCCACCACTCCAGCCCCAAGAACATGTCTTAATTTCAGTTCATCATATCAGGACATGAAATCCCTGTCACCCTCTGAATGAATCCTTTTCCAGAAAGTTGGTTGTGCCCTCTCTTCTGCCCAGCAAGCAGCACTCAGCAATAGAACATTCCCCCAGCAATGTACCATTTGCATGGAAAAGTAACGGTTGATTTACATGTCTGTCACCAAGTCCATGGACTCTCAAAGACAGGACCAGCTGTGTCTTGCTTACATTTGGGCCCCATTTCTATGCTATAGGACCTGTAAAGTGTCTGGCACATCCTGAAATGTTGTCATAGCTGCCAATGTGACCATTACATTGAAATCAACTTCAAGGCATCCTGCAACCTCGTCACTCTATTCTAGGAGGAAGTCAGCAACTCAAATCTAGCCACCAAGCCTGACTCACTCAGAACCACAGCCTAACACTTTTTTTTTTTTTAAAGAGAGAGGGACAGTGAGAGAGACAGAAAAAGAGAGAAACAACTTTATTTAGTTTTTCACATGGCCTTCCTTGCTCCAACACTTAGTTGTGTACGTGGTGCTGGGGTTTGAACCCAGGTCCTCGTGCTTGCGAGGCAAGCGCGGAAACCGCTGAGCCACCGCTCCAGCCCCACAGCCAAACACTTTCAAACAACTTCTAAAAAAGGTGCAAACAATCTGATGAGTAGAATATACCAACTTCCAGAGCTAAATACTCAATTGCACATTAGGGTTCTGTGTGAATAAAGAGAGAACAAAAGATCTTAGCAAAAAAGCACTAAACTGGAGTTTTAAAAAATTCTCTTCTAGGCTCAGACCTTATATTGACTAATTCTTTAAGTTTTGGGAAAATCGCTGAAATTTCCTGCTCATCATCATTTGTTTTTTAAGTGAGGGAGAGAAAGAGAGAATCAATTTTAATTATTTTTCCATCTGGCCTTTTTTTCTCCAACATTTAGTTGTGTATGTGGTGCTGAGATTTAAACCCAGGTCCTTGCACATGCTAGGCAAGCACTCTAACCACTGAGCAATCACTCCAGCATCCCCCCTTGCACATCATCTTTAACATTAAAGAATTAAACTTTTATTTTCCTAGTTATGAACACCACACTGGAAATCAGAAGTTGATACGCATTCAACCAGAGAGGGCTAGGTCAGGCACTCTCTGAGCAATTAACTTGTTCACTCACTTAATCCTTCACATTTGAGAGATCTAACAGACAGGAAAACTGAGGCACAAATTGGCAAGGTGACTAGGATAAGAACCTATAGCAGGTGGCAGAATTTAAACCCAGGCATTCTGAGACTATATCCTTGTCACACTATACTGCTTCTCCATGTTGGTGAAAGAATTTTTTTTTTTTTTGGTGGTGTTGTTGCTGTTGTTTGGTTTTGTTTGTTTATAAATTTTTTGGTACCAGGAATTGAACCCAGGGACATTTAACCACTGAGCCACACTCTAGCCTGTGTTTTTAATTTTGAGACAAGGTCTTGTTTAGTTGCTTAGGGCCTCATCAAGTTGCTGAGGCTAGCTTTGAATTTGCAATCCTCCTGCCTCAACCTCTGGAGCCTCTGGGATTATAGGCATGAGCCACTGCACACATATAGTAATTAGTATTTTAGAGTGAAGCTTCCCTGAACTTCATATGTCAAAATAATATTGCAGGGCTGGAGCAGTGGCTCAGCGGTTTTGGCGCTTGCCTGGCAAGCACGAGGACCTGGGTTCAAACCCCAGCACCATGTACACAACTAAGTGTTGGAGCAAGGAAGGCCATGTGAAAAACTAAATAAAGTTGTTTCTCTTAAAAAAAATATTTGCAGCTGGGAGTAGTGGTACATTCCTTTAATCCCAGCAACACAGGAAGCTGAGGCAGGAGATCACAAGTTCAAGGCCAGTTTCAGCAACTTAGCAAGACCCTCAGAGTCAAAAATAAGAAGGACTGGGAGTGTAGATCAGTGGTAGAGCACCCTGGGTTCAATCCTCAGTTATGGGGGAAAAAACAAAAACAGAAAGAAAAATATTTATCTGCTCCCCCTGAATAAACCCCCATTGCTCACACCTTCATTCCACTAACTCCTTTTCATCTTTCTGATGTCAAGTTAAATGTCATTTCCTCACTAAAATCTCTCCTCAACCATCCATCCTAAGTCAGATCCCCAGCCACAAATCTTAATAGTATGGTTTTTCTTTTTAGGGCATTTGTCACAACTTTTAATTATCATTTATTTGTGTGCTCAAGTGATTAAAGTTTTACTCTCCCTCACATTCACCAGGAGTATAAGCTCCATGAGGGCAAGAGCAATGCCTATGTGCCAGCCACTATACCTCCAGTGGCAGCACGATCCCAGGTGCAGGCAAGCACTGAATTACTCATCAAATGAGCTCATGACACCTTGAACATTAGGCAAGAACACTCTAACCAAGTTTAAATTTCCTAGTTAGTTGGAAAATATCCAGAAATTCTTCCATATATATTTATAATATTTATACATTTATTTGTATATATATATACATACATGTGTGCACATATCTCACTTAACAATGGGGATGCGTTCTGAGAAATGTCACTAGGTGATTTCATCATTGTGTGAAAGATTGTAGAGCGAACTTATACAAACTGAGATGGTTACAATGCCACTAGGCAATTTAGTCGTATGGGACCACTGTTTACATTGTCATTGACTAAAATGTTACTTAGCACATGAGTTTCTATATACATTATACACACACACACACACACACACACACACATATATATATACACACACACACATATATACACACAAGCACACATGTACATGTATACACCCATACACATTCTGAATGTATATATATACATATATACCTAAACACCAACATTCTAAAATATATATATATATATATAAAATGTTTTAAAAATCCAACAAAAGCATTCAGAAGCACCTTGATAATAGATACCATTTAAACTCTTACCTCCATCCTACTTCTTTCTCTTTCCAGATAGTGATTTATCTCCTCAACAGATGTTCTTGAGATAATCTGGCATAGGAAGTTTATTCATATGTTGACCAAATATTTGGACCTGAGCTCATGGCTTTTTCACAATATAACTCCTAGATAATACCTCCTATCACTCCTGTGTGGTGTCAAGTATTAGGATCCCCTTTCCTATTATTCACAGTGTAGGAAAATTGTTACCCAGGGCACAATTATAAAAGAAAAAAAAAACCTTTGGTAAAGAGACTCATGACAATGAGATTACCACACAGGGTGTGAAAACGGCCCCCAAATATTAGAATATTATGAGACAAAATAAGGGCAAGTGCTAACTCTCAGAGGGTTTGCCCCCAGTAAGGGCAATCAACCACTGAGCAAACAGACGACAGCAAGGCCCCCCTGGCTCACAGCCTGCTGCACTGTGATGCTACGTCCCCTCCACCTCCCTGCGTGCTCCTGTGTACCTCGCAGGCTCTTGGATATTTGTAGGTATACAATCCACACAACCACTCTGCGACATGAACCTCTTAAAAAGTGTCCTTGTTTTCCCCTCTGAGACCACATAACACACACTGCAACACAGTCTAGGTTACATCAGCCTGCCTTGGACTCAAATGGAACCTTGGAAGTCATTATGTACTCCTGCTCCCTCCTTCAGATCAGATTATACCTCAACCAGCCAGCAACAATCTTTCCCAAGGTCAGGGCCATGCCAGGCTGTGACAAGCATAACAGCCCAGCCCTTTGGGGAGATTTGAATTCTTGTCTTGGAAAGGTTAAGTGTTGGCTTATCTAGAATGGAGAGGGAAAAATAAAATAAAATAGCCAGGGAAGAGCCCTGCCACAAGCTAAGAACAGACACTCACAGCTGTGCCCTAAAGCAATTTAACAGTGGAAGCCTAGTCATTGTCCTCCCCATTTACTCTTTCATTACAAGCAAACTTCACCCTTCTTCTCTCTGAGGTTCTTAACATAAATTATTCTACACTACAGAAACTAAAACTGCACTCCCTGGACTACCTATGGCAGTCCCCCTACAGAGAACAAGAGTTCTGCAATTGGCCCCACAATAATCCCGAAGGTTTGCCCATTAAACCAGCATTCCTCTGAGTGACAACAGCCTTCTGAGAAAAGTTCCAGTAAGAGCTCACAAAATACAAAGCAGTAGCTTACCCAGGATGAAGGTGCCCAGGGCGAGCGACGCACTGAAATCCCCCAATGCGGCACTTCCCACACCAGACTGAAGAGACGTCTGCCAGCACACAAGGTCAGGCTCTAAGTGAATTGCACACTCACGTGCACGAATACATGCACAAACAGGAACCTCCAAAGTAAGGTTCTCCTTTCAGTCATCCTGCCCATTCCCCAGTTTTAATGTATCTTTTCCATCTAAAAAGTTACTTAATTCAACTTACTGAGGTGGGACTCACATCCCAGAGATCTGCAGGTGTCATCATACTTTTCAGATTACAAATTCTCTGAGTATAGGATCTTGAGTGGTATCAGGCAAACATTCGCTGAGAAAGAAATCAGTTTCATGCAAACAAAATACAATACTGACCAAAAAATCTGTCTGTAAGATATAACAACTTCTCTTATTTTTGCTTTCAATACAGAGGTGCCATATAGCCAAGCAATTATCCCATCCCTGCCCAGTCCTCCCACTCACCACCCCAATTTCATCCAATGGTGGGCTATCAGCATTTCCAGCATACAGGCAGCCAATTATTCTCCCGGAGGAAACCCTTGGTTGACTTGGACATCCTAGATAAGAACTCAAAGCTTCTTCAGTTTAAGAGATCTTTCAGACTTATTCCCATTTCAAAATAAGCATTCTCGGTGTAGCGCAACCTGAGCTAGCTTGGCATGACTGCGGTCTGGGCATATTCATCTTATGGAGTTTGTCTGTATCATATGAAAAGCTCTTGAATGTTGGCTCCCCTCAAGAAACCATGCTGCGTGGTCCTTGAAAAGTGGTGTGCCGGAAAGCCAGCAATTTCTGTAGTATGAATATTTCTACCATAGCTAATTCCAAGTAACTAATAACTCAGCAACCAACTCGCAGATTTTCTACAAATCAGTCCCTGCTGTGAGCTGGCTTCAGCACACCACTGAACACATGCAGGTTCCTGCTGGGGTTTAGTTCAGACAGATCTTCAGCTCAATGCTGAAAAAACCACGAAAATCCCCCTGGCCTTCACGTAACACCTCTCACATGTAAGATATACACCAAAAGTAGCCAGAAGGTACAGAGAATTTTATTAACTGTGGATGGAATAAAGATAGCGCGTGTTTCAACGCCTGTGCACGTGGCTTAACAGTGCGCCTCTCCTACCAGACAAACCAAAACGAAAAGCAAACGGGTGCAGGCGTCAGCCGTGCAACGCTGCGCACAGGAGTGCAGCAGCCTCTTCTCAACGCTCTGAGCTGTGCAGTCAAGTAACAGTCTCGGTCACTCCAGTGGTATGCTCACAGCTCCCTTCATAACTACAACTGAGTAGTTCATAGTAGAATATTCAAGTTCAGGATGTGGCCCCAGAATTTTTTTTTAAACAAGCACATGCAACCCTCTCTTGAAGCAAGAGCACCTAATTCAGGAGCTGCAGAGAACTAAAATGTTCCTCAAGTGACCTGCAGTAACAGGTAACCGGGAAACACAAAGCACTTTATATGTTCACATTTTGTAACAGAATTAAGAAACCTAATGCATAAAACTGGTAAGATAATGTAACCACAAGAAGTCAGAGAGACAGTCCCTCTCTGAACAAGGTTGGTCTCTACACAGGGTGACAAGTACTCATGGAACAGCGAAAGGAAAGAATGAGACCTCAGGACCTTAGGAGTTATGAAACAGTACAGTACAATAAGCAAACAATAAACAAACAAACAAAAAGAAAACACTTATCTTCCTTCCATTCTTAAAGGAGGCAGAGGGCTACACACTGTTCTGCTCCTTTGGGGGAAAAAAAGCAGCAACTCAAATGTCAATACATGGGGCGGGAGCGGTGGCTCGGTGGTTACGGTGCTTGCCCTGCACGCACAAGTACATGGGTTCAAACCCCAGCAACCCATGTACGCAACTAAGTGTCAAAGCAACTTAAGCCATGTGAAAAACTCAATAAAAACTGATTCTCTCTGTCTCAAAAAAAAAAAAATGTCAATACATGGGGTGAAGAAGGAAACAGGGAAGCGGATACTGGGATGCAAAAACAAACCCACAGAGCAGACCAAATTACCAACTTACTCCCTTACATGAAAGACTCTATTATTCTGTCATTTAAAATGGGAGTGACTGGGTCAAATCATGATTAAAGCTACAAAATAACATGTCTGAGAGTTTACAGAGCACCATTTACCTAAAGCAGTAAACATTCAAGATAGATTGATCCTTACAATATCCTTGCAAGAAAATTACAAGACCTAACCCAAACCAGTTCAATGGGTTGTGGCTTTAAACGGGTTCCTGTAACATGATCTTTCTCTCGGAGGAAGGAGACACACAAAAAGTCCCCCTTACTATTTCATCTCTATCTTTAAATCTTCAAAACCCAAATTAGTTGCTCAAATTTTCTTCTCTTTTGAGGTGTCAGAAATGATCTAGTTAAATTGGTCACAATCACATAATAGCCAAATAAATTATAAAGTTTAACCATTAGAAATGTAAACCACCACTCCTGTCTTAGCCCCTTTTAAAGACTGAGGTGATCAGAGGCAATTCACAATATCTAGAAACTAACCAGATTCTCTAGTCTGCACAAATCATTGGGACAGAATTAATGGCCCAAATTTTAAAAATTAGATCTGGGCAGAAAATGTAAAACTGATTTTTTTATAAATAATGTATATAGTATATAATACCACCACATGAAAAATTCCTGGGGAAGGGATTATCAAGAAGGAATCCTATCAATCGTTTAAGAGAACTAGTTACTTATACACTTTTAGTCCTTCTTGACATGTCAGATACATGTTTTAATGACTTACAGAAAATGTTATATGAATTAAAATTTGAAATAGGTTTCTGTAAAATGGAGGAATGTGTTATGAGGTATTGAGAGCAGAGAAATGAAATATAGATGTTGTGTTAACCTCATTTCCTTATCTCCAATATTATGCAAAAAGAACTTGCAAATACTATAATTCACTCATAACTGGTGTATTTCAGAAACCAAAAGTTTTGAAGAACAATATAAGTGAAAATATTTAATTGCAAAGAATTGCTAAAATATTCTATAAGTCCCCAATGAAAAGTTTTTTAAAAAGTTTTTCTTGCCTCTGACCTGAAAAGTCAAGAAGGAAATCATAAATTAATCAACTATAGGAAAGTAAAATGACAAAGTCCCTTGGCCCAAATTGCACCTAACAAGACAAAGGAGAATTCCTCTATCCCACCATTCCTTTCCTTAACTGTAAAGTGATAATACCTTACTTAATACTTTAAAAACCCAAAGCAAACCAATGGCTCCTGATACTATCAATTCTAAAAAAAATTAGGGGCACACATTCCAAGACACCCAAATACAACTGAAGATTAGATCATTAAACCAAGTAGTGTATATTGTAGACTCACAGCTGAAAATGTTCATGGAGCAAAAGCAAAGAACATCTATCCCAAAAAAGCTTTTAGTCTGGTAGCACAACATCAGGAGGCTACCCGCTCAATTAAAAAACAATACTTTGACATCAGCAGTGTGGAAACATTTAGGATTCTTCTTCAAACAACTGGAAGAAAACATATAATATGTTCAAGAGCAAAGGTAAACCAAAAAGTTATCTTTCTCTTCAGGAAAAGAATTTCTTCATTCAATAACAACATAACTTTTTAAAAGGGGAAGTCATGAGTCTCTTCTGAGAGTTTCTGAACAGTTAGTTTATAAATACAAAATGAACATTTCTTCAATAAATAAATGGTTCGTAGTCTTTTCTGAAGACCTCTAGAATGCTCCGGCACTGCTGTCCTCTTTCTTGAAAGGCTTTAGCTGCCGGCGGAATGGGGTGTTTCCGTGATTAGGTAACTCTTCTTATGTTACACAGCCTTTCATCAGTATGTCTCTTCATAGTCGGAATCCTGGAGGGGAAAGAACAGCAGGTAGGGTATATGCATGAAGTACAATGCCACAGCTAGAATTTAGGCGAAGATCACGTGATTGGATCCTTCAATGGAAGTTGGCTTAAGGTAACAAGAGTGAAGTGCCCTGACTCAGCCCACCGGAATTCCCATGAAACGTCACAAGACCTCAGTGCAATGTGTCTGCTGGGATTATTTCTACTTTCAAGGGACAATTTCCCTTGTCCTTGGTGAGTTTCTTTCTTTTCCGGGTGGAGAGGGGCAGCGGGGTCTGGGGATTGAACCCAGGGGCATTTAACCACTGAGCCACATCCCTAGCCCTTTTTCATTTTTTATTTTGAGAAAGGGTTTTACTTAGTTGCTTAGGGCCTTGCTAAATTGCTGAGGCTGGTCTTGAACTTGTGATCCTCCTGTCTCAGCCTCTTAAGTCACTGACATTAAAGGCTACCACATCTAGCTCTACCTTGGTGAATATTTTTTAAAAACCTCAATACACAAGAAAAGGTGTCTACCTTCATCAGAATGTGCAAAATTGGGATTAGGAGTTTAGAGTAGGAGCCACTCTACCTCTGAGTGTCACCATTTGCTGCCTGTGTGACTATGGATAAAGTTCTTTAACTTCTCTAAGACTCAGCTTCTTCATCTATGAAATGGGGATAATAAAAGTATTTTTATTATTTTATTATTTTATTCACCTCCCAGAAGTGAATGAGACAATAAATGTACATTACTTAGCACCGTGCTTGCTACTTCTTAACTTATTCAAGCTCGGTTCTTATTTCCACATGGAAATAGGAGACTCATCTTTATTACTTCTAACCTCAAGTGGGCGAATCACATTTTTTCAAGGCCATTAGTTCTCCTGTTCTCCCAAATGACTATTTCACACCTTGACCTCTTTCCCCTATCTTCCAACACCTCCTCCCATCATTCTTAGCCAATGGCCTTGCTTTCTCCTATCACTGGGAATAGAGGAGCAGACTCCCATCATCCTATTTACCCACTTGCGTGCATATGGCCCCATCTATGTGGCCTTCCCTACTTTTCTTACACACGCCCAGTGTCCTTGCCCAGGGCCAAAAACTCCACCTATGCACAGGTCCTGGCATCACCACAGCAGCCCTCCCTTCTTTTTTCTGCAGCATCAATTTTTCTTTCTCTACTGAATCATTCCCATCAGCATGTTTGCTCACTTTCTCCCATCATTAAAAAAAAAAAAAAAAAGTGATTCTTGACACAGTCCTCACAGTCCTCCCTCCATGTATCACCCTGTTTCTCTGCATCGATCCAGAGAAGAGCTCCTTGGGAAAGCTGCTCACACCCACTTTCTCCAATGTCTGTCTTCGAAATCTATCTTGACCCTCCCCCAGACAGGCTTTGAACTCCACTATTCCGCTGGAGCCACTTTTACAAAGGTTACTAGTGACCTCCATGTCATTTCTCATTTTATTTGACCTCCTTGATACAATTTCTTCCCTTGTCTCCTAGGATACCAAACTCCCGGTTTTTCTTCAACCTCACTGACTATGACTTCTCAGACTCCTGGCTAATTTTTCTTCTTCCCAATCTAGAAATGCTCTTCCACAATGGCCATATGGCTTGCTATCTAAAGGAGTTTGCTTATATATCTTATTGAGGGTGCCCCCAACCATTCTCACCCACCCCCATCCAGCCATTCCATCTCCCTTTCCTGTTTTGTTTTTCTCCATAGCATTACACACCACCTGGTATGCTATATATTTTACTTTTTTCATTTTTTATTTTAGAGAGAGAGAGAGAGAGAGACAGTGAGAGGGATAGTGAAAGAGAGAATCAATTTTATTTAGTTTTTCACATGGCCTTCGTTGCTCTAACACTTCATTGTATATGTGGTTCTGGGGTTCGAACCCACATCCTTGCACATGGCAGGCAAGTGCCATAACCACTGAGCCACTGTTCCAGCCTGTATTTTACTTATTTTTAAGAATTTAGTCAGTGTTTGTACTCAAGTTTAAGTAAAGGAGATATTTCAGCTGGATCTTGGAGGATGAGAAAGTTTTTCAGGCAAAGAACATTAAGTTCTTTGAGGGAAGGAATGTTTGCCAATTTTTATTCACTGTTACTTCTTAACCATGTAGACTGGTGCACATGACACATTTCAGATGCCCAACAAATAATAAGCAAAAAACACTAACTTATTTTGGGTTATGAAAATATTCAAAGCCCAAAAGGTTGGCATTAGGTACTCCCTCTTCCCTGGCCCTAACGACCTTTCTCTCTTCTTACCTATGTTACTCAGGGTCATGAGAGAAGGAGAAACAAAAAGCACTACAATAAATAATTGGGCACACTCACACAGCCAAGTGCCTAGCTTGGCAGCAAGTACAAAGAGGGCTCAAGTTTAAACCCTGAAATGACAGGTATGTTTCACAGGAGATCACAAATTACATTTGACCTGTTTCCAACTGACCACATCAGAAACCCTTCCCTCCTCCTTAGATCCTAGGACAGCCACACAAGCCTATTAGTCACAACAACTGCTCAAAGGAGGAGGGACAACACTTTAATGAAATTTATTTACAAAATACATTAAGTTACTTAAAAGGTTATATCACTCACTGTAACTCCCTAGAAAATATCAAAGCTCAGCATAAAGTTAAATTCAAAGTTCTGGATCCAATGAGTCAAAGTGTCTTAGTATGAATTCAGTGGCATAAGACACTACTCTTTCAGTACTTTCTGTCAGTTAGCAGAGACATCTCTACCTAGCCCCTTTCCCAACCTTAGAACATCACTCTTTGCCCATGAGAAAAAAAAAATCATGCTTAGAATTGGAAGGGGTCCCCAGAAGCCAAAATGCTTCAGGAAAAAACACTGGTTCATACCTTCCTTGGACCTGCCTGCATAGCCTCTGCTATCTCGGAGGACAAAGCAACCCCTTAAGTAGGGAGGAAGGTGAGACACCAACAGCAAACAGAAGAAACGGCAAGAACTTACCAGACACTCAGCACAACGGACACAAAGCCTTGTCATGCACTCATCTTTCTCGTCCTGGTCAGTGCTATGGAAAAAGCACAAAACAAATCCCAGTTGTCACTGTCTAATACGGGAGACCAGTAAAAGCTCAGGTCCTAAAGTCAGACAGGTCTGGGTTTAGATCCCAGCTCTTCCACTTACTACCAGGGTAACTGGACAAATTACTTCAACTCCGGGAGCCTCTTTCCTCATCTATAAAATGTAGATATTACCACTATACGCCCAGCACATAGGAAGTGTTAATAATAGCAGCTAGTCATAACCATTCATTCATTCATTCATAAAAGTACTAAGCAGGGGAGGGTAAGGGAGGGATATATGATGTGTGCACATATGGAAGTGTAGCAACAAACCCCTTCAGTATGTAAAATTATAATGAAAACATCTCGTTAAAAAAAAAAAAGGACTAAGTGCCAGCGATGTTTGAGGCACTGTGCTAGGCTAGGGATAGAGAGCTCTTCTTTGGAAGAGCTCACAATATCAGAGGGGATGAGAGCCCTGCTATAAACTTAACAAGTATGTTATCATACAGTGTGACAAATGCTTTAATAGAACTAAGGTGAAACTGCTGTGGCAGCAAGGCAGAGAATAAATTATTCACCCTTCAGGACTCAGGAAGAGTCAAGAGAAGGGGATATTCCAGCTGGCCTTGGAGGACATGAGCTTCCCAGCAGAGAAGAGAGCATTCCAGCAAGGGAAAAGAAGGCAGAAAAAGATGTCTATATCTAAATGAATATAGGATGTCTAGGGGGAAAAGAAGCTCACTAGAGTGGGAATGTGGGGTAAAAGAGAGGAGATGGCAGAAGGCAATGTGACTTCAGGTCAGATCATGGAAGGTGTCACATGCCATGCTTAGGTGTTGACACTGGCATTTTTTGTCAACAGCTCTTTGCCTTTGGAGGAGACACAAATCTCTCGTAAAAGGCATCCTTTCTCCATGAAATAAATGCACATATACAGACAGAATGAAAAATTTGAACCCTCTAGCCTCTCCTCTTCAGGTCATGAACCCCTAATATAAGCAATAGAGAATTCACAGTGGTTTTTATGGCAATTTTTGTTATTTTTTTCTTAGTAGAGTTCTTTTGATTGATTCTCTCTCTCTCTCTCTCTCTCTCTTAAGAAGAAAGAGAGTTTTATTATTTTTTCATCTGGTTTTTGTTTTTCTGACACCTAGTTGCGTATGTAGTACTGGAGTTCAAACCAAGATCCTCAGGCATACCAGGCAAGCACTCCACCAGCACCCCCCCTTTAAATAAATAAATAAATAAATAAATAAATAAATAAATAAATATTCACAACCACAGGACTGCACAGATTTCTAAAGCAGAAGATTAGGAGCATACTATCAATTCCTCCAACTCTCTCCAAATAAATATCCACAAATTTCACTTTCAACCTTCCTTCTGGTGCTCCTCAGCAGAACTGTTCTGTCCAAAAGGAACTTTAACCAGCAGAACTAAACTCAACATGAAAGAAA
Organism: Aplodontia rufa; assembly: GCA_004027875.1. Lineage (NCBI taxonomy): Eukaryota > Metazoa > Chordata > Mammalia > Rodentia > Aplodontiidae > Aplodontia > Aplodontia rufa. The sequence goes on along the minus strand of PVKS010005637.1, from coordinate 10,302 downwards.
AGGAAATATATATATATATATACATACATATACATATGCATACATACATACAGGGGTACAAGTCTCTGAAGAGAAATGGGCTTACTGCTCCAGGCTCCAGCTGTACTTACTCATCTGAAACTTCAATAGATGACTTCTTATAGCCAGACTTGCTCCTCTTCTTCAGCACTGAAGCCTTCCTCCCCATTCTTAGGAGCAGCAAAACCACCACCACCACAGAAGGAATGAAGACGAGAATGGAAAGAAGGGCCACAGAGGAGAGCATGGTGCCAAAACCTAGAGGGGGGAAAAGCAGAAGGATGTGTAAAAGTGTTTCCTCTGACATGAGAGAGTTTCTACTTCTGCACTTAACACTTTATCTGATTACAAAGGGAATAATGCATTGTAGAAAATGTATAAAATACACAAAAGTACAATTAAGAATGAAAATTTACCCATAATTCCACTACCTAGGAATAGCATATTGGTATTTACCATCTTCTTTGAGGGGTATTGTACATGGGGGTGCATATTGGAGGTGGGGTGCATATTCTTAAAACTATAAACCACATGTTACATATTATTTTAACATTTTTACTTAATATGACAAATATTTTCATGTCATTAAAAATCCCTTCCAGATGTTATATATCTAATGGCTGCATAGTATCTTACCATATTGAAAATTTTATTGAATCAATCCTCTAATGCTATGTATTCAAGTTATTTCAAATTCTTTGAATTTACAAGTCACATTAGAATGACCTTCCTTGTTCACAAATCTTCATGTTTAGCTCTATTCTCTTAAAATAAAAATTTGAAATGAAATTACAGGATCAAAGGGCATATACTTTTAAGAAATCGGATTCCTATTCCCAAAGCATGTTCCAGAAAAAAAACAATGTCAGTTTCTATCTATTCCAGCATTATGAATATGTTCATGTCTTTGAAACCTGTCCGTTATTACTGAAGAAGATGAAGACAAAAACAATGAAGGGGAAAAAGGAAGAAGAGAAGGAAGAAAAAGGAAAGAAGGGAAGGAGAGAAGAAGGAAGGAAAGAGGAGGAAAAAAGGAAAGAAAGCAGGGAGGGAGGAAAGAACCAAGAAATGATAACGCAATTATAGTGAATCATAATGTATATCTTAGGCTTTGGTTTAAGTTCAGTTAAGAACTAGAATAACCACTTCATAGTCAAAAAGGAAAAAGGAAGGAAGAAAGGTCAGTCCTCAACCTCCTTTCAATCTATTTCATGCTGAAAGGAAACTGCTACCCTTGACAGCATAAAAGAAACGTATCACCTTTCATCAGTAGAGGAAAGACCCTTTCCAGGCATAGGCAAGAACACTGTCTCATAGCTGGGAATGTGAACATATTAGGGAAACTGGAATGATTTCTATTTCACAGAGATGATAACCTGCCATACATGATAGTCTGCCATACATTCCACAAAACCTTGGACACTTGAAGCTAAAATGAAAAGGGGATAATGGAGAAACTAGGACAATATTTGAAGAGAAAATTCAGTTCTCAGAATAAAGATTAAAAATTCATCTGAACAGACATATCAGGACAGAAGAAAACTCACTTTGTCACAATGATCCAATGACCCACCTGGATTATAAAGACAGAAGGCTTTACTTTTCAATGAACACTCCAGAATCACCATAGAGCCCTTCAAAAGAAGGCTGGAGGCTATCAGCTTACCCCTTTCTGTGACTGTTAACTCTGTCAGGGGGATGTTGTGGTACACGTCTGGGGGATTCTTCACAGCACAGCTGAATGTCCCATTGTCCTTTAGAGTAGGGTTGCTTATGCTTATGGATGCATCCCCTTTGTACACATTTCCAACCCAGGAAATCCGATCCCGAAATGTGCCTGCTGTGGTTGGGTACTGGAAAGACTGATAATGAAAAATCTAAAAAGCAACACCATGAGTGAAAACGTTAATTTGGAAAATGCAGTGAAAATGTAAAGCTAAGTAGTTCCAAAGTAAAATACAATAGTTGGGCAAATTTTTAAATGCTTTTTTTTCACCTTAATCCTATAGGTTAAAAAAAAAAAAAAGGACTAACGTACTAATGAGAGAATCCTGGGATCCTAATCCTTTAATCCCTTCTAAAAATTATTATTATTAATTATTACTACTACTGTTATTTTAAGACAGAGTCTCACTAAGTTGCTTAGGGCCTTGCTAAGTTGCTGAGGCTGAATTTGAACTTGTAATCCTCCCACCTCAGCCTCCCGAGTCGCTGGGATTACAGATGTGTACCACTGCGCCCAGCTCCACAAAACATTTGACAATACTTGGAGACTTTTCCATTTTCAAAACTTACTTAGTTATTTTTAGTTGACAAACAACAATTGTTATATGTCTGGGGTACAAAATGATTTTTTGGCAGCACTCTATCACTGAGCTACACACCCAGCTATTTTCAGTTTTTCGAGAAACCTCCATACTATTTCCGAAAATGGCTACACTAATTTACATTCCTACCAACAGTATACAAGGCTTTCCTGTTTGCCAATCTTCTCCTACACTTGTTATAATTTCTCTTTCATAATAACCATTCTAATAGGAGTGGGTGATATTTATCACATTGTGGTTTTAATTAGAATTTCCTTAATGATTAGAGATATTGACCATTTTTCATATATCTGACAACCATTAATATCTCTTCTTTTGAGAAATATTTATTCAGATTCTTTGCTCATTTTCTAGTTGGGTTATTTATTTTCTTGTTATTGAATTGAAGACGTATTTAGTTGTCACAGTGGGGAAATGAGCTGCTGGCATCTAATGGATAGAAGCCAGGGATTCCATTAAACTTCCTACAATGCACAAGACAGCCTTCATGACAAAGAATCATCCGGCTCAAAATGTCAACAATGCCAAAATTAAGGAAACCTTGCTCGAAAGTAACATCTCATATTTGTATAGCACTATATAGTTTGCACACAATTTCCACACATTTATTCACTTGTGACTCATAATAACACTAAACTATATGCAATATAAGTTATAACTAACATATAACTAACTACTCCAACTTTATGGAAAGGGACAAGACCAAAAACAGAAAACTGACTTACTCAAAGGTACCCAATTAGTAAGTAACAATAGGGATTTTTGTTTATTCTCAAAATCACCGGCACGGTATAATACATTCCAGTCTCTTTTACATTAGCTACCTTAGCAGTTGACACAAACCCCAAGGCAAATACATGAAAAGGACTCAATGAATGCATGTTGAATTAAAACAATGCTGCATTGGACTTGCTGATAAAACATTTCACCAAAAGCACCTGATTATACCTGAAGGTAGGCTAGACAGGGACTACAAAGCAATATGACTTTTCTCTCTTTTGCAAGATACAAGACTTTCCTCTTTGTTTTCTGGGTACCTTCCCACTTAAGAAATGATGCATTTGCAACCACTGAATTTCCAAATTAAAGAGCCATTTCCCAGAGAAGATGTTGAATGGCTTACTGGAACATTTGTTCATGCATTCATTCAATAAATAGTACACACCTACTACATTCCAGGCAGTGTGTTAAGCAAAGCAATACACTGGGAACCACTCAGGCATAGTCCCTACCCTCATGGAACTTATATTCCAGCAGTTAACACAGATATGAATAAATAATATGTGAGATGAGTGTTCCAAAGGGGGAGGTAAAGAGGGTCTGCACTGATTACCAGCATCAGCATAAAAAGGTTTGAAACTCCTAATTGACAAAACAAGGCTGCCGTGTATCTTCGAGGTTAACTAGTCTAATCCATAAATTCCATGTTAAATGAGTGATACTCAAATCCTTGCTAATTGACTAATCTGAAGGAATACTGATGGTGTAATTGCAACTGTACATACGTGACTTTAAAGGCCCATTAATTCCAGTTTGGGTGGGTTTGCTGATTTTCTGACCAATCTTATAGAGAACAGTACTATAAGAGAGATGTTGTTAGCCTGTAAGGTTTCTGACCCAAGAAGCCCCCCACTGCTTGTTCTGTTCTAATTTTGGCCAAGGAGGCTGAGCCAAACAGGGCCAGTCATGGCTTCCTGACTACTCAGAATAAAGTGAACTGTTTTAAATTTAAAGAAAAAGGAATCACAACTACAGTCTAGTTTCCTTCACTAGAGTTATCTACCTAGCTCCCAGCTATGTGGCACTCAAAAATGGCTCCAGAACAGAATTCAAAGCTTTTACATTAAAATGAAAGGAAAAGTCTCTCCAATGAATAAAAACAGAATAAATAAAGAATATTTTTAAAAATCCAATCTTACATTTGGCTGTGATATTCACATTCTTGAATAGCATCTATGCTGAGCTAAGGATACTGATAGGAATCATAAAGAGAAAAGGAATAATCTTCAATTAGACATCCACAATGGGACTTGAACCATAAATGCTTTTTATATATGTGACTAAAGTATATTGCTTCTAATATTGCAAGACCATCTGTCACCAACAACATCTGTCACCAATACAGATCACACCATTTCCTTCAAAGGCAGCCATATAAAATCACTGCAGATGTTTATACTCTGAGAAAAGCAGCCAAGATAAATCTGCAAAGTACAGATATAAAAACAGATACACCCACTGAGACAACTTTGACAGGAAATGAGCAGCTTTAAGAGAAAGGATGTCTGTGACTGGAACCTACAGAATTCTAATCAATGGTCCTGCAGATACCCTTTTTACCACATCAAATCTGAAAATGAAGCTATAAAAAATTAAATCATATTCCATATTTCCTCTAAGTTTTCAACCATTTTTCCCCTGAAAAGTTATATGCAAGATTCTTGGGTTCTTTCTTTCTTTCTTGGTTTTTGTTGTTTTATTTTTGTACCAGGGATTGAACTCAGGGGCACTTAACCATATATTTTTTATTTTGAGACAGGGTCTCACTAAGTTACTCAGGGCCCTGTTAAATTGCTGAGGGTGGCTTTGAACTTGTAATCCTCCTGCCTCAGCTTCCCAAGTCACTGGGATTACAGGCATGTGCCTCTGTGCCTGGCTTTTTATGCAAGATTCTTATGTGGAAGAATAAAAAACCTTCCATGATCAAATGAATATCATACAGGGAAGAAGCTTATCTCCTTCTATTTACATAGAAATTCATCTTTTATTCTAAGAGGAGAGGGCTTTATGTGCCTGAGATCCAGGAGACTTAAAAAAGCTTTCTGAAAAGTATACGCTTACAGACTCTGTGCGACTGCTGCTGGGAGGGCGGTATGTCCAGTCTATGGTCAATTTGTCAGTGACATCCGAAGTTGACTTGAAGGAGCATTTCAGCTTGATCTTTTCTCCAACATAACCTCGGACATGAGCATCTGCGTTAATCTCCAAGGAAAGGATGATATGAACACCTAATCAAAGCAAGCCCAAACATTTAAAATACATTACTTTTGGCAAAATATACAGATGTGACTGAACAACACAGACATGCTATTTATCATTCTTAGGGCTCTCATAAAAAACATCAGAGCAATCAATATCTTCTCAGGCAATCCTACAAGAGACAAGGAGCTGACACCTGCATTAATCTAGGGTAGGATTTTTATCATTTTGTAATCTTACATCATAGATTGAATACTTGGGTAAAAATTTAAAACATGGTCACCCAAGCATTTTTTCCAAATGCAAGACTGTGCTTAAATTAAGTACAAACAAGCAGCGCTGTCCACAGCAGGCGAAACTGCAACACAGCCCACTCCCGTCTATCCTCCCACTGCCTCCCCGCTACACACACATGCTCCAGGATTATGGCAGCTTTCATGGCACCTAAGGAACTTACCCCAAGTACAGCATGAATGCAGCAAGAAGCTATCACTGCCTCAATCACCAGCAAAATGAATAGGAAATAAGAATAGGAAAAAATTTTAAAGAATTTTTAAAAACTACACCAAGGCCAATCTAGTTTCCTTCTCTTTATTAAAGCTGTTAACAAATCGCACATTCACTGAATGTAACTTATGGAGAAAAACAGAAAAATTTGATGCATTCTACACTGTAAAAATAAGAAAGCATTTTTGAACCCTCCAGAGACCTACTGTTTCCAAAACCACTCACATTCAACTTTGACACTCCATCTCCCCACAAACAGCTGGCACTTTCTTCTGATTAATCCCTTCTGCTTTCAAAAAATAGTAAGTAGAAACTTATCTTCCACAGGGAGCAATATTTTAGAAAATTAAGCCTCTAGCACTTTGTTTTTCCTGATTCCTTATCCACCTCAATAAGCCATGATTCTTCTGGCAGCCAAAGGCAAACAAAGCAGCAAGAGTTCAGAAAAGAACAAACCTGCACACTGTTCTGAATACCAGCAGTCCCTCTGGTAGGCAGGACGGTGCAGTGATTGAGCATGTTGACTCCTAAGCTGAGGGTCTAGGTTCAAATCCCTATCCCTGGTTGACTCTGCAGCCCCAGCAAGTTCATCTACTTGCTCCATCTCTTCATCCTTATGAAGACCGTATAGGAAGGTCACCATGAGGATTAAACGAGTTAAAACATGTACAACCCTGAGAAGCCTACCAAGAGTTACTGAGTAAGTGCCTAATTCATGGTGGTTCCATCATTATCATTATTCATCTCTTCAGTTCTCCTACACTCTCTCGACCTTTCCTACCAGACAGCTCTGAGTCAGAGCTGCCTCTACCTCTCCTGCTTTGAATCATTTTTCTTGCTCCTCTCTAGACAATCTTGTCTAGTCACATTCCTTTTAAAAGGAGGAGACCAAGATTGAGCTCACTAATAAGAGCTTCAATGAGAATCTTACCTATCCCAAAAATGAGGATTCCTTTTGCAGCATCCCTTCTGACTCTGCCACGCTGAACTTGTTATTCCTTCTAGCCTTTGCAAAAGGTTTTCCTCTGCCTGGAAAGCCTCCACCCTTCAGTTCCCACTCTCTCCTAAGCCTCACTCCTGACCCATCAACGTGAAAATCCTTATCTAAGTGGAAATGAAAAGATAATTTGTATTGTACCCTCATCCCATTCTTTTATCCTAAAGCACAAGTACACTACAGAAATTTAAAGTATGGATTATAATTAGCCTGAGCTTAAGTTCTAGCTCAGCTACTTTCTGTCTGTAAGACCATGATCACAGCTACCCAACTCGTTCAGACTTCAATTTCCTCACTTGGCAAATAGGAAATAATAACCAGACCTCCTTCATTGGATCACTGTAAAAATTTAATACAATTAAAAATGAGAGTACTCAGAATGCTTAACAATAAAAACTTTCAATAAATGTTAACTATTATTATTAAAATGAACATTACATACATTTAAAACATGTGTGTGCATATGAAGTAAAAAAATAAAATAAAAATTTTTCTTGTTGAAAAAAAAAACCTTTAGTAACTCCTTATTGCACTATGGAATAAAATCTAAACACTAACAATGTGATCCAAAATTTCTGCCTCTCTGTCACCTACCTATCCCACACCATGCCTGGAATATATTGCCATTTCCCAAAAGTACTGTGCCCTTTCATGCTGCTGTGCCTTTCTTTGAATATGTCTTTGTCTGGAAGGGTCTCCCTATTTCTACCAATCCTGCCTGTGTTTTTCTCCATCACACCACACACCAACACTCACACACCTGGAAAACTCACCTCAAATTTTAGTCCCCTTTGTGATGCCCTCCCAGGTTTTCTTTTAAAAAGGTTCATTACTCTTTATTCAACGTTCTCATAACATTTAGTACACAGTGCTACTCAAGCACATATGCCATTGATTGCACCTAACTTATAAAAGCTATTTATTTTCTCCATTAAATGCAAGCACCTCCAGGACAAAAATTTAGAGGGAGGGGAGCATGCAGAGAGAGAATGAAAGAGGAGAATGAGCCACTATAAATTCGAGTACAGAAACAAAACATACTCCTTAGTTACCCACTCTCTCCCATCACCTTTGTTACAGTATTTTTAATACTCTTAACTCTCCTACACTTCTATCTTTCCATTGTACCCATTCAAGGAAAGCTTAGCATTGATGACCACTTCTCGATTGGGCTGGTATAACCTGAAGGAGAAAAATCACACAATTGCACCATGAGACATTAATGTAAGGAAATGGTGGTGTCAAGAATGACCCCCAGGGGCTGTAGCACTGGCTCAGCAGTTGGTGTGCTTGCCTGGCATGCATGAGGACCCAGGTTCAAACCCCAGCACCACACACACAACTGTCAGAGAAACAAAGGCCAGATGAAAAGATAAATTGATTCATTCTCTCTCCCTCTCTCTCTCTCTCTCTCTCTCTCTCTCTCTCTCTCCTTCTCTCTTAAAAAAGAAAAGAAAAGAAAGATAAAATAATGACTCCCAGGTTCCTAACTTGATGATGCCATCCACTGGGAGAGGGAAGACTAGAAATGTCCCCATGGCAGGGGAACATAAGTTTGATTCTGGATGAATTTGGGTGTCTGTGAAAAATCCAAATGATAACATCAAAATAGCAGTAGGTTTAGGGTAGGGGTCAGCAACCAATGGCCTATGGACCAAATGGAAGGAAATGGATCTCATGAAGAGCAAACTAAGAATAACTAGCAACTGATCTTATCCCCTGCTCTGTGGGTGACCCAGATGGAGGTAAGCCAATCATAAACTCTAGAATTTGCCCAGTGAACAGCTAAAAATAATTCAACATATTTATGTAAGCAAAGTTTTATTAGAAGACAGCCATGTTTATCTGTGTGTGTTATGTGTGTGTGCGCATGCATGAGTGTACACACACACATTCAAACTCCATGTCTCTGGAGTCCCTACCAAACCTCTAAGTCTCTTCCTTTCTAATCCACTGTTACATAAATTCAGAAATTTCTGTCTTATCATAGACTAATGTCTTTACAGATATTTATCTTTCTACCTGAGTCAAAAAGCATTCTGGACAGATAAAAACAATCAACTATAGAAATATCCACAAAAATTAACAAATAATTTTAATTGGGGAAGAAAATAGGAAAATCACATTTTAACATAAATATTTTTAAAATGGAAGAAATTAAATAAACATGACAGAATAAAGTTCCCAATTTTATACACTATTTTCCAAAATATTCATCTGCCAATCATTGATTCTCATAATGGCACATCTATATGGAAAGAGAAAAGTGCAAGACTAGACTTGTTACTCTATTATTTCTATATGCTTTGACAACTGTTACAGCAGGGCCAGACTTATAACCTAAGGAGTATTCAAAGAAGCTAATAATTTAAGGTGTCCTATCTGTTAAGAGGAAAGGCAAATAAGCATTAGTATGAAAACAAAGTCTATCACCTAACAGATTCAAAAGTCAAAACAAAAGAAAGAAAGATTAAAAACATTAAGTGAAAGAATTCAGTCACAAAAGGCAATACATTGTATGATTCCATTTATATGAAATGTCCAGAATAGGCAAATCCATAAAGACAGAAAATAGATTGGTGGTTGTCAGGGGCTGGGGGACTGTGGGAATGGGTGTGGGGTTTCCATCTAGGGTGATGAAAATGTTTTCAAATTGCAATTGTATGAATCTGAAAACACACTCAATTGTACATTTTAAATGGATAAATTGTATTGAATGTGATCATATCTCAATAAACTTGTTATTTAAAAAAGGCAAGACAAATCTATTCAACAAGTACAGAGATCATAAAATCAATTTTTATTGTTGAAATTATTTGGTCCACTGAATTTAAAGGAACTCTTCAATGTGAAATGGCATTAGATTTAATAAAACACCATTTCTAAAAATTTTTTCCTTGATGGGATAATATTTGACATTGTGTGTGTGTGTGTGTGTGTGTGTGGTAGGAGAGAGGTGACTAGGTTTATGTGAATGAAGGTAGGTCAACCTAAATATTATATTGCAAAACGAATTTAGCTGAAAAACTAGACACTTATGATGACACAGGCAGCTGGGAGGGAACAGGGAGTGTGCTGGCAGCAAAATTATTAGTCACCAGATAACTAAAAACTTCCCAGTCATACCTGATGAAAATTAGGGCATCTGATTTATGTTTATGCAATATTAAAGATCCCTTTCAGAAACCCTCATTGCAGGAAATTCTATGAATCAAAAATTCACTGATGGTGCTATACTAATATTTGATTTCCCCAAAAGACACATTAAAAATGTCCAGTAAATAACTGCACCCTAAAATGAAATTAATTAGGTTGGATTGAAATTTATGCAATTTGAAAATTGCATGAAAGCAAAACATATCCAAATTTTACAAGTGTCACTGTGTCAGTACTGTACTTCTGGTTATTACTTACATCTTTTTCTGAAATGCTAAGTTGCATTTCCCTCAACAATGTGCTTCTCTATTATAACAA